>JAKNSD010000023.1:2254722-2389722 GCA_023525715.1 Cichorium intybus
CGGTCATAACAAACGTTAGACATATACTATGTTTTAGTTCAGTCATGTTCTGTCCGGTCCAATTCAACTTTGTTCAGTCCTGTCTAGTTCATGTTCTAAATGCTACGTAAATGGCATGCAGACATGTTGTCATAAATTATTACCGCAAAAGATTGAGGAGGAAATGTGTTGTCATCTTTTTTTTTTAACGGCAATATTATAAAAAACCAGCAGGATGCCGGAAAGAACTCAAAATCCAACGATAAAACAAATAGAAATAATGGTTTATTTTGTAAAAAATTTTACATTTTTTATTTTTTTCTTTTTAAACCTAAAACTTTAATTTTTTTTTCAAAAAAAAAACCTAAATTTTGGAGAAACTTTTTCATTTAGCCATTTACCTGATTTTACGGGTTATACATTTTTTTTCAGAAAAAACCCCAAAGTTTTTTCTTTTTTCTGAAAAAAACCCACAATTTTCTTTTTCAGAAAACTTTTTAATTTAGGCTATTTACGAGTTTTTATCTGCAAGTTAAACGATTTTCAGGGATTTTTTCACAACACAAATTATTTTTGTTCGTTTATGTAATTGTCATATCTTTCATGTAAAATGTCCAAATTCTATCAACTTTATATATCTGGAAAGTTCGTAAGTAATACTGCAACTTTGTTTTACCGTGTTTTGTTTGAATATATTCAAATCTTTCACTACAGTCTCTTAAAAAATAAATATAAATATAATTAAATATAACTAAATTTGAAAAATTAATTACATGAAATATAATTAAATGAAAATAAAACACTTCATTAATTAAGAAAATAAAACTACAAACGTAAACTAAAACGACAAACTACAAATTAAAAACAACTAACAAACCATAAACGTAAAAAAGCGAAACTACGACGATATTTTTATGATATCAGCTTTGTATTTTAAAACCATCTTGAGTGCTTCCCCCTCGAGACTCTCATCCAGATTCGACGACAAAACTTTACATCTATTAGTCGTTGTTTTTCTTCTCGGCTCGTTGTCGATCATGGCGTGCTCATTGTTTGTCTCCGTAAGCCTTTTTTATCTTTATATGAACTCCAAACGTATGAGGAATTAGGAAAAAATCATCATTATGAAAATTATACTATTTGAATTAATAAAAACCGAGGAAAAAGGTTTCAGATCAGTTAGAGTTATAATGAATGAGATATGAAGGTTTGAAAATCACAACTTTTTTTTATCTAAATAGGTTTATGCTCATGTTTATGGGATTGTAGCGAAGTATCTGAACATATTCAAACAAAAGTCAGTAAAACAAAGTTGTAGTATTACTTACTACCTTTCCATGGATATAATGTTCGTAGAATTTGGACATCGTATTTGAAAGTTATGCCAATTACAAAAACGAAGAAAAATCATTTTCTTTGTGAAAAAGTCACTGAAAATTCGTATAACTTGATGATAAACTCCTGACCGGGTAAAGGGGCTAGATTAAAAAGTTTTCTTAAAAAATAAAATTGATGGTTTTTTTCGAAAAAAAAAGAAATTAGGGTTTTTTTCTGAAAAAAGAAAGAAAGTATATTTAACTTGTAAAACCGATTAAGGGGGTCTTTTTGAAAAAAAATAAAGTTTTAGTTTTAAACAGAAAAAAGTTAAAAATATAGGGGTTTTTATGAAATAAACCCTAGAAACAAACACGAATGACCAACTATAAAATAAGAGTCAAAACTACTAAAAAAAGGAACCTCTAAAAATGAAAACAACCAACAAATTGCAATGTACTTTCAAGAAAGTGTCACCCGATGAGAAATTAACCATCTTCAGACTTGAGACCCAACACATTGTGTAAATGAATATTAACCACCATATGGGGACCAAGCAATGCCTCAATCGAGTCACGACTAAAGCAGCAGCAACACAGCAACAACACTACAGGAATGCACCCAACGAAACAACCGCACACCCAAGGGAAGATTACGTCCAATAAAACTAAGAACTGCAACGAAGCTCCTAGGATACAAAGGGAAAAATTGCCAAACTTCGCCAATAAGACCAGGAACGCTCAAAACCGTAGAGAGACAGCCATATCAACGAATCAAACCAGAATGATTGATGCTGAAGAATGCCAACATAAAACGGGCAAGAAAATATCACCACTCTCAAAAAGCCAAGTTGTAGAAAACATCTCAGAGAATATGTAACCAACTTTGAGCATGAAAGACGAAACTCGAAACTGCTACCAATGAGACAAGGGAGCCCTAACCAAGTGGAACAAACCAAACAACCTGTACCATACCAGGCAAGCAAATAAGGAAACAGAAGGAAACAAAAAGCACACGCACACCAATAAAGCAAGTAACCCCCCCCCCCCAATCCAGACAACCAAAAGCCACGAAAAAAAACATGAAAGAAAGTACCCAGCGCAACTGCAAGCAAACCTACATAAGATCTACCCGAAGAAATGAAAAACTCACGCAAAAAAAAAAAAAAAAACACATGCCAAAAACCGTTGCGAGGGCACAACACCAAGACACCAACATCAAAATAGACCCCAAACCCACCGAACCCCTTAGTAAAAAAAACCTGCGGAAAAATAACTTTCCCCAAACTCTAAGTAGCAATATCACTTAGTTCATCCGCACTGCAAAGAGAACAAGCAACTTTCAAAATATGAACCCCTCTCCGCGAAATGTTTACCTTGAGCGGAATTTTATTTTGAAATTTTATTTTGAAATAATCTCCAGGAGAAGCAATTAAACCGGCAAGGCACCCATGTGTTCCACTTAAGTACTTTTGGAATGTTCTCTTTCTTCGAAATATCCAAGTCTTGTCTTAAGGATTTGACATAATAATGAGCGTTATCTCCGATAATCCATTCCTAACTATCTTCTTCCAAAGTGAAAGCGAAGTTGTTCAGTAACGAAATCACTTTTTGGAGTTCAGACTGTTCTGAATTACAAAACTGTTGTTTCTTCCAATCCCAATATGACTCAAATCTAGAGCAAGACTAAACAATAATCCGATCCCTGATCAAACAGTCCTTGTTACTTCCAGTTCTGTAAATTCTAGGGAACCTGTCCTTCAACTGGATGCCAACAAGACATATTTCCTTCCAAAAGCGGGTTTTATCACCCCAATCCACTTTTCTACTAAACAGGTCCCTAAGGCTGATTCTAGCCTCCAAAAAATTCTCTTCAGTCTTCGTTATATTCTTCCATATGCCCTTATAGAAACTCTTTGCTAACTTGCGATCATTAAATTCTGTAATCCTGTGAATACTTCTAATAACATGTGACCAAATGGAGGTACCGTCTTTTTTTAGCTTCCACCACCATTTAGCGAGCAAACTGATATTGAAGTATTTAAGATCTCTAACTCCAAGGCCACCCATATCCTTTGGGGTGGTGACTTTTTCCCAAGCTACCCAATTGATTCATCGCTTATCATCTTGACCATACCAAAGGAATTTCCTTCTGATCCCTTTAAGGCGATCAATTACAATCGACGGAGCCTTGAAAACCAAGAAATAATACAATTGTAAGCTACCGAGGACCGCATTGACCAAGGTAAGCCTACCTCCAAATGAAAGGGTCTTCTTTTTCCAAGAGTTTAGTATGTTCTTTAACTTGTCGAGAATTTGATTCCAGTTTTTTGCACGATTCATGTTAGCCCCAATATGCAACCCTAGGTATGAGAATGGAAAATTCGCAGCTTCGTATCCAAGGAAGTTAGCCAGCCTACCAATTTCATCCTGTGCAATCCCGATCCCAAACACTTTACTCTTTTGAAAATTAACTTTGAGCCCCGTGATAGCTGCATTTTATTACTTCTTTTTGTAGTTTCTTTTAGCATCGTTACCTTTGTTTTTATTTAGTTTGCATATATTATTTTGTTATTTCTGTTTTTTAGTTATTTCAGATACTTTCATGGTTTTATGTTTAATTCGTAGGAATTACGGATGCGGAGCGGATCGAATCAGATAACGAGCGAGTAAAGCAGGCTGAAAGTGATTAATTGGATGCGACATATGGGCTAATAGAAGACGGGCTTTGGATATTTAATGGATCATTATAAATGGGCTAGAGCTGAAATTTGGGCTAGACGGTCGTGGGCTCGATATGGACTTACCTTGTACTTGGATCGGTCATGATTAAATCTAAGAAGCTCGAAGAAGCATGCGATCGAGTGTTTGCAAACCATGCAACCGAGGAAACCAACGTGTGGTCGAGTATGTCCCATGCACACACTAGCGATCGAACTAAAAGAAGAAGGAAATCGAAAAGCGAAAGCGTTACTCAACAATGTTTTGTGCGGCCGAGCAAACCGAGAGCCAAAACATGTTGTGCGATCGAGTGAGTGCTAGAACAAATGAGCCATTCGATCGAGCAATAGCAAAAAGAAACATAACCAACCAAACGTGCAGTCGAATTCAGAAAAGGAAAGAAAAAGGTGTACGATCGAGCATTAGCAATTTGAGGCAAAAATCAAAGTGTGCTGCCCGGACACTTTTGTGTACAGAGCTTGCTCTACCCGCACATTAATTCAAATTCCAATCAGAAGACTTTGTTACTTTTGTTTCTTTTTGTACGGCACATTCATTCCTTGAAGAAAAATTATGTGCGATCGGGCAAAAGGAATTGAAGGTCATTTTGGTAATTTAGAAAGGGGTTTTATCTTAGGGTTTTTACCCTCATTCCTCCAAGTTCGAACAACAGTCGGACGACGGGATCTTCTGGAGAGTTTTTGAAGCTTTGAAAGAGAAGAAAGGTTTATTCCACCATTTCTTGATTTAACTCCTATGTTTGGTACATTTTTAATTATTTTCTTGTTTATTGTTTTAAATATGCTTGGCTAAGACTTTTATTATCAATATTGGGTGAATCCTTGAACAAGTAGTTAGGGTTTGAAAGATTTATGAGTATTTGGTTCTTAATTTATGAATGCAACTTGTTTAAAATTCTAACTTGTTCTTGTGTTCTTATTCATGAGTTTGAATGCTTGAATGATTGTTGTCATTTGTTTTTCTAATTACGTAATCGATTTTTAAAACAAACTAGTGACAAATGATTTTTGTGGATGCTTATATACATTTTTAAAATCATGGAGTTGTGTTCTTCAAAGAGAAGTATAACCTTTTTTTATTTCCATTGAGTTTGGTGATTCTTAAATCTATATTGCTAGTCATTTTACTTGAGTTGGATGCTTATTTGACTTTTGACTTCGATTAAGACGGTTATTAAGAACTTTTCTAATTTCCATACAATTAAGAAGAATCTAGGTGTTTCAAGCTTTTGAGATGCTATAGCCAAACTAGATTAAATTAAATACATTGCACCATAAATCTTGATGATAAACCGACTAGTTGGAATTGTGATGAAATCCTAGTATTGATAGTTTCTCCATATTTGATTCACTTCACCAAAATTTGATTATTTGATTTTGTTTTCATTTTCATCTCAAACAATCAACCCCCCCCCCCTTTTATTTTATTTTGCTTAAAAATATATCTCGTTTTGAATTGATTGCATTGTTTTACAAATTGAACCAATCTCCATGGATACGATCCTTTACCGCTATATGCAAATTTGTGTACTAGAAGTAAGGTTTATTTTTGTTGGCCTCGACAACCACCAAATTTTGGCGCCGTTGCCGGGGATTGGTACTTTTAATCAGTTTGTTTTTTATGCCCAGATCCCTTCGAACAGGTATATTATAATTCAATCTAGAAATCGAAAAAGAAGCGAAACCCTTGAGGAAGGAAACGAGGCTTTGAAGAGGTCAAAGTTCCGATGCTACCATGGCGTTGGGAAACCAATCCGATTCTTCGAGTGGGACGGATATTGGCCTCGACAACCCCGAAGCCAGGATGAAGCATCTCAGCAATCTTTTGAGATTCAAAAAATTAACTGGAGACCATTCCCCAATGAACATAATGTCATCATCGTACCTTAAATGGGAAAGACATAGACCTTGATCGGGGAGACGAATACTATGGAAGAGATGCTTTTCGCAGGTCGTATCCATGATTACATGTAAACCCTCCATAGCAATGATGAACAGTAAAGGAGACGGAGGATCCCCCTGTCTCAATCCTTTCTCGAATTTGAATTCCGAAGTTGGAGAACCGTTTACCAGTATAGATCCTATACCTGCCCTTAGCAACACCTTCATACGGCTTCTCCATTTATTGCCAAATTTCATTTGGGACATCACCGAGTCCGGATACCCCCAGCCAACTGAGTCAAAAGCTTTCTCAAGGTCAACTTTGAACAAAATCGAGTTTGTCTTTGATTTTTTTGCCCAGTTGCAAACCTCCTTGATAATAAAAGGACCATCAAGAATATACCGCCCGTGAATGTAAGCTGATTGCTCTTCGCTAACTACCTTATGAATAATTGTTTTGAGTTTTCCAGCAAGGAGTTTCGAAAGTATTTTGACATAACAACCAATCAGTCTAAAGTCTCTCAACAAGGTCGGGTCTCTAATTTTAGGGATTAACAATATAAAAGAAGCATTGCACCCCCTGCTGATTCCGCTATGTCCCAAAAATCCTTTAAGAATTTGAAGGTGAACCCATCGGGGTCCATGCGCCTTTTCAGAAGAGCAAGTCCAAACAGCCTCCTTGATTTCATCGATAGAGAAGTCCGATTCAAGAACCTCGCTTTCTTCAGCTGACGGAACCTTGAATTTATCACTGATCAAAACTGGCCTTTGATGTATTCAGTGATTTGAATTTTTCTTCAAAAAACTAACGAATATGATTCTAAGCCCCTCCAGATCCTAAACCCAGATGCAATCTTCCATAATACCGTTGATTCTTGACTTTTTCTTGTTCCCATTTACAATTGTATGGAAGTATCTTGAGTTCTTATCGCCATCTATGTCCCACTTGATTCTCGCCTTCTACTTCAGGTCAAGATTTAACCTGGTTTCAAGCTCCAATAACCTTTCACATTTGTTTTTGAAGGGTCTTATGCAAATCTATGAACTAAAAACCTAAGTTCACATGCAACCTATAAGGATCTATGTTTTCTTCTAATTGAACATATAACAAATTCCTAAAGGCATAAGAAAAATAAACTAAAATAATAAATCAGAAAAACTAACCTTTAGGTTTTCTTGGAAGCTAAGCAGCACAAGTGTCCTGCCTCAAATGAGATCACACCCAAGAGCTAGGGAGGGGAGAACGAAATTCCAGAGAGATTAGGGTAATAATGGCGCAGGTTTCTAGGCTCTGGGGCTCCCTATTTATAGCCTCCAGCAGATGATCAGATAAACCTTTAGAGATAAACCTTTTTGAATTCAAATGAAGATAAACCTTTATCTTAATAATTCAAACCTATTTATCTATATATATTAAAATCGAAAATTATATATTTCCATATATAAATTTCGCCACTTTTAATACTGCTATAATTGTCACTTACTCAACTATTGAATAATTACAATTCTAGTCCATGCACTTTTGATTAGTTAAATTAATCACCAAATTAATTCAAATTAATTCCAGATTAATTTCTAATTAATTAATATAGTTTCTAATTAATATATTATCACTTTAATATATTAATAAACTATTTATTTTATTTATATTGATTTATTAATCATATAATAAATCAATCTTTCTCTCTACTGAACTTTCTACCAAACCTCCAGGTATGAGGGCAACCCAAATGGATTATGCTACTATTAATTAGGTAAATCATAATTATTAGTCATGGCTTAGACACCTAATCCAACAGTTTTTCCAAAGATAGTATTTATCTTGGCTAAGTTGCCCCTTCTCGGCTTCCGGCTCTAAATCTCCTATCACTTTCTTTGTTTCTTTAAGTTCTGCGTTTTCCTTCCTTGCACGATCATTCCTCCATAATTTAAGATCTTCTTTAACTCTTCTAAGCTTCCTTAGCAAAATAGTATCCTCTCTCCCTCTTCCAACATTTTGCATCCACGCGTTACTAACCACATCGTTGCAGCTACGAATCGAGATCCACGAGTTATAAAACGAAATGGGCACGACCCAAAATCAACATGATAAGCGATAAGAATGATGGGATTATGATCCGAATATTTTCTCGGAAGCACAAGAACCGAAGTGGAGCTCCATTTGTTCATGAACTGCTTGCACATGAGAAATCTATCCAACTTGCTAAGCTTTTCATTATCATTACTCATCCAAGTGTACCTTCGCCCACATATATTATATTATATCAGATCAGCTTCTCTAATAAAGTCATTAAAGTTATATGTACTTACTTCACAAAAGAAAGCTGAAAGCCTATCGTCTTTCCTACGCACGTCATCAAAATCGCCCATGAAAACCCACAGCCCTTGATTAGAGTTTTTAATTTCGATGAATTCCGGCCAAATTTTTTTCCTTTCCTTTGGGTTATTAGGAGCGTAAATGTTTACAAAATTGAAAGTTTCATTATATCCAAGCCATGCCCCTGAAATAATGATGAAGTTTGGTTTAATGATGTTATGATGCTTTCTGAAAAGATCCGAGTTCCAGAACCAGAATAACCCCCCCTGATCTTCCTGTCGAGCAAATTGCCTCAACTTGGAAATTATCTTGAGACCAAAAATTTTAGTAACTCTAATCATTTGTTGCTTCCAAGCGTCCTTCAATCTCTATTAATATAATAGAAGATTAGAACTTATTAGACAACTAAACATATAGTAATTGTCTAAACATTCTTGAACTATTTGTAGTCATCATCTAGTTCCATTCCAATGGTTAAGTATCATTTCTAAAGCATAATAACCATTTTGGACAATTTTACCCCTTTTGTCCCATATTGACCAAAATGGCTTTTTCGAGTTCTACAAGATTATTTTGACCATATTTAACTTTTTGCATCTTTATAAGCTTATCTCAATTGTTAGATATCAAAACATCTTTCTTTTTACTAGTTTATGTCATTTCGGCAAAATTCAACGAATAAAGTTTCTAAAAATAGAAACCATTAAAAACATATTATTTTGACGCTATACATTGCCAACACTTCATAATGACATTCTGATTAAATTCTAGGTTTACTTTGTGCCATACAACATAGCCCAATATTCTCATTTCCTTATATCGTCCAAATTGACAATTTATTAAAATTATTCCATTTTAGTCTTTCTTTATGTGATGGAATTCAAGATTCCATTCCTTTCTTCAAATTCCAAAATCCGAGTTTCTTGACAACAAGTAACATTCAACCTTTCAATGTATAAAACCATTATCAAGCATACACTCAATCATCCAAGTTAACAACTAAAACTTTTCAATCATATGTATTCTTGAATCCGTAAGGTCATTAAACCCAACTCTAAATCCACAATATGAAATAAGGATTTTGAACTTAAGAAACTAGGCTCACAAAAATCAGCCTTTACCTTTTACAATCTGCCTAATAGTGCGTTGAAATTAGAAGACTATGTGGCTTATCTGTCCTTGGAGGGTTCAGTGATAACATCTCTTCCAGCCACTACTGCAGTTAACATAAACACCATAAACACATCATTCCTTAGTCCTTAAACTCAAAAATACATACCCAAGAAAACTCATAAAAATCTGATAGAGCTCTTGCATGCAACAACATTCCAATAGCAATACCCAATTTCAGAATTTCTAACATGATTAAAACTAACATTTCTTACTAACCCATTTTAATTTCATGTCTGTCCAAACAAAGAATATAACACATGACCTCTCTAACTTATTAGCAACATTCACCTTGATTCTTATTTCTTTCAATCCATTGATGTAGTTTATGATCTCATTCCATTTTTTTTATCATGCATTAAGAAATTCCCAGTAGTTCCATGACTTTTTGAGTAATCCTCATCAAATAATCAAGAACCAATAATATTCTCATTTACTAAAAGCTTCTGTACAAAATAAACTACATTTAGAGACTTGTTACGATCGAAATTGGAGCTGTTTCAAGAGACTGCAACCGTTCCAGCCCTTATCGGACCTCCCCTGTCTCTGTCGTTGTCGATCAGCAGCAGCATCGCCGCCGGCGTGGCTTTTTTATTTCATCAATGTTAAGCTCCGACAGCAGCAGGTCACTGCTGTCATTCTCCTCATTTTACCTGTCCTTCCTGCTCAATGTCTCCCTTCGATCTCTTTATTGTTCCTGTCATCTAGATTGCACCACATCACGACCACCGCCGGCAACGGCGGCTTGCCGCTGTAGTCTTCCGTCTCCGGTCGATTGGAATCGACAACAACGGAGGTTACTTCACCTCCGATCGATCTGTCCCACCATTGCATCTAAATCTTCAACGCTCCCTCTCCTTTCTCTTTTCTGAAATCGCGAACCAGTTTCCCTATTTCCCTCTGATCTCGATTTTGGCGAACACACACAAATTCGATTTTGATGAATGTATGTGTTATGTCGATTTCGTACAGAAGATGCACACAGGATTTCAAATAAACCGGGTTCTGATTTCCTGATTTTGACCTGTCAACGAAAAGTTTCCAAAATGCCCTTGAAGCTGTTACCTTAGAAAAAAAATCAACATATACACTATATTTTTTCCAAACTTTACACTTACATAACTTTTTCATACGACATCCAAACTTTACAAACTTTATATTCTTGGGAAGGTGGAAATGAGCTTAACATTTTCTCCTTACAGACTCTTAAGTCTGAATCTTATCAGATTTTTTGTTACAGACTCTTGAACATGACTATTTGGTCATTTTTGCCACTTGTGGGTCATTTTAATTCCTTCATAACTTCTTTGTTATGAGTCCAAATGACCCGAATCTTTTTCCTATATTTTTGTTATCTCAAATACTGAAAAAGTCATCTTGATGACTTTTGCTCAAATCTTTCTATATTTCTAGATAATAATTTCCAAAGTTTGCACAATAAACTTTTCACTTTTAGTCTTTTATTTCCAATTTTGCTCTAGTATCCTTAAAGAAAATTTTAAAGATGAAGTAACACTTCATATTAACTTAATAGAAGGTCTTACCATATAAATTCCCTAATTTTCACCTTCTTTGACCTTTTACCCTTCCATGATACGTTTAATTTATTTAGGTATCGAACTCCGTACATTGAATTCTCGTATCAAATTCTTATATAATGTATGACAAAATTTTAGTTGTCACAAAATCAAACATCTATAAATAAAGAGACTAATACATTTCTCATCTCATACAACTTAAGCAACAAATTTCAAGGGAAAACAAACATCTATAAGTAGAGAGTCTAAAACCATTTCTCTCATATATTTGTTCTTTCGTGTTCTTGTTCTAACCGACTTAGGAATCGGTTGCAACGTTCCATCAACCACTTGTTTTTGTTTTATGACCAATTTCGTAATATTTGGATGGGTACCCACTGAATTCCGACTTCTGTTTTTTAAATTATTCAAATGAATGTGGTACATCATAGAAATTCATCTTGATCTCTATTAATTGAATGAAATTTATTGTAAGATTTATGTAGATATAAATTAGTATACTTGTTTAAACTTTGAACGATATTCAAACATTTCTTGTTTGAAATTTTATGTACATAAATCTTATTAAAATGGGAAAAAATTATAACGTTGTCACCACACATTAAACAATGACGCATGTCGTATTATGAACTTGCATCCCTATCAGGTGTTTAATGGTTTTTAACTCATTTTAATATTTCATCTTTTAGGCATCCCTATCAGGTGTTTAATGGTTTTTAACTCATTTTAATATTTCATCTTTTAGGCATCCCTAACAGGTGTTTAATGGTTTTTAACTCATTTTAATATTTCATCTTTTAGTTGCTATGCTATTGGAAGATAAAACAAAATAATAGAATACATTAAAACTTTGAGATAAAACTTGTTTTTATGATAAATCAACCATCAATTAACAATAGGTTTTGAAAACATTGGTTTAATCAATATTGTGGGATAAGACAACCTAATGAGTGGTATTATATATATAAAAGAAAAACGTTACATAGATGTGCGAAGCAATATGTGTCAAATAAAAGAACTTTAAATTAATATGGTAAAAGATAAATAATTTATCGTATTGTTTCGATGAGCTTTATATATATATATATATATATATATATATATATATATATATATATATATATATATATATATATATATATATATATATATATATATATAGTTAGTATTAAATGAATTCTGTAATTATAGTGTGATTGTAGGACAGAATTTGGATTGTTAGATTGAGAGAATCAATGGATATGATCAAATGACATTCTTGTAAATAAAATTAAATAATTTAATTATTGGTAATTAAAAAATACAATTTAGGGTATAATAGTAATATAACCCAAGCTATAACAACGACATGCAATCTTAGTTTCCTAATATCACAGACACAATTTGTAATCGGTTACAATAACACACAATCATCAGAGAATCCAATCACACGATCAAAAAAATTACAATCCGATATTCCGATTCAACTCCTACAAGAACAATTCTTCCACGTCTGCATTCTTCAAGATGTGCATGTATCAGAAATCAACAATGGTAGGAAGACGCATCAGTTCATGACTTCGAGATTGAGGATTTTTCAGGATGCGAGATTGAGGATTTTCAGGATGCGAGAATATGTAAAAAAATATAAGAATCTGGGTTAATATGAAGCATTCTATGAGAATATGTAAAAAAAATAAGAAACTGGGTTAATGTGAACTATTATCTGAGAATGAACATGAACCATTCCTTGAGAATGAGTATTCTCTGAGAATGCCTTTGAAAATGTAATTCGTTCATTGTTCACTGTGATAATATGTACCAGTAGCTCATGTGCATTCTCTGAGAATAGAAACCATAACACTTTCATTCTTTGAGAATATTTTACATTAACTGTAAGGAAAGTGTTATCTGATCAATTTTTCACAAAACAATTGTGGTTAATATGAACCATTCTCAGAGAATGAACATGAACCATTCTCAAAGACATTCTCAAAGAATGCATTTTGATAAAAAAAAATTACAGTGCTAAAAAACATCAACCATTCTTGGAGAATGATCAAACATTCAATCTTAGACCTGAAAATCACAAACCTCGCTTCCGTCAAAATCCTTTGCGACGGCGGCGGTGCTGATTTGAGACGGCGGTGGTGCTGATTTGCAACAGCGATGGTGTTGATTTCCGATGACGGTGGTGCTAATTTCCGTCAAAACCCCCGCTTCCGTCAAAATCCTCTGCGACGACGGTGGTGCTAAATAACATCCGATGGCGGTGGTGCTAATTTGCGGATGAAGGCAAGAAACGACGGTGGTGAACGATTGATTTCTGGTGGAGTGAAAATGGCGGAAGGGGGTAAGGATGATGATGGGTGTTTAGGGTTCGATGAGTGAGAAAGCATGTTCCTCAGACTATATATTTGATTTTTAATTAATTATATATTGATTTACCACAATACCCTTTATAAATGATTGGACTACAATTGGTCCTACAATCACACAATAATTACTAGATGTATTTGAACATATATATATATATATATATATATATATATATATATATATATATATATATATATATATATATATATATATATATATATATATATATATATATATATATATATATATATATATATATAGATGTAGGTTCATATGTGGAGGTTAAATATTGTGTGAGTGTATGAGTGATTCTGAGCCAATCATTTGATAAGGGTATCAATGTAATTTTGTTAATTGAATTAATTAATTATCCAACTTAAAATGCTATATTTATGGAAGTTCATTAAAATTTCAAAATTAGATCCCTGTTTTTATGGAAGGTAACAATAAATCTGACCACAAATACGGCATATACATCATCTCCATTACACTGGATGCAACACACCCATCATCTCCATTCTAATCGTGAACGACATTCAATCCTCTCGTCTGAACCTTTCACGCATCACTACCATCCCCTCCACCACTACCATCTTTCTTGCCACCCACACCAGCACCAACGTGACCACCACCGTAACCCTCGCAGACCAGCCCGACGTCAATACATGGAAATACTTACCTGTCGATCTACTCAAAACAGGCAGAGGGAAGCGACTTAGAGAGAGGAGGAAGCGATTTAGAGAGAGAGAGAGAGAAGGAAACGAGGGGTACAGGGAAACACCTACCTGCCGATCTGTTCATTTACGATGCGATTTTTTCAGATTGGGTTTATTTGATGGTTACCCTCTAATCAGGTAATTACCGATTTCTTGTAATTTTCACTTTTTGGTATAATGTTCTTCACCCTTTGATGACATTGTGTTGTATTTTAGCATTGAAGATTCACTGGACGTTTATGTCGGCCTTCGAATCGCAATCTACAATTTGGCTTCGAGTTACTTCATCAAATCGACCTTCACATAAGGTATGTAATTTTTCTGTTAGGTTTGCTTGTTCTCCACCTTATATGATATAATTTTGATTTTTTTGCTTTAAATTTCAAGTTTTCTGATACGGGTTTGAAGGTCATAAAAAGGTTATATTATTTGTTTACATGTTATATATGTGTTCCTGATTAGTATCCTACTATCTTTGATGTTTGAGTTAGATTTTGGCCTCCACTAACAAACAACCATATTCTTGAAGAATTCTTCCAGAATGTATCAACCAGAATTTTTCCAGAATGTATCAACAACAAATTCTTCAAGAATGGATCTGACTCATACATGATTGAGGAAGAAGACAATGGGTTTTATTCTTCAAGAATTCCTTCGGAATGTATCAATTCTTTCAGAATGCATCAATTCTTTTAAATGGATCATACTGTACTAAATTGGGGAAGAACACCACGTTTTTTTATTTTTTTTAAAATGTTGTTTATTCAATTCTTATACCTGTAATAAATTTGTTATTCTGCATGAATGTGGTTTCTTTTTCAATAATATATTCAGCCGTATTCTTTAAGAATGAAGCCTAACAGTCATAATGTATAGTCTATTCTTTAAGAATATACTTGTCATTATGTATATTTTTTATATATATGGACTGGTATTCTTTAAGAACGTTAATTTAAAAAAAATCCAAAAAACGAGTTTAATATATATTAAATCAAAATCTCACAAAATTAGAAGATAAATACGTATTAAATCAAATTCCATCAAATTAGGAGATAAATAGGGAATTTCCTTTTTTAAATACTGATCAATAGACTAAAATACCCTCTACAATGGCTTAATTGTAAAAACTGATTGATTAATTCTTATAATTTTACGTTTAGACCCCTGAATCTAAAACTGTAGATTATTTCGATCTGACGCTCTACATCTTCTCACACATTCACACAATACTTGCATTCCACATTTGATCCTAACTCTATATATATATATATATATATATATATATATATATATATATATATATATATATATATATATATATATATATATATATATATATATATATATATATATATATATATATATATATATATATATTATATTATATTATAACACATATATAACTTACAACTCTCCAATGCATATAGTCTTAAAATTAAGACAGTACAACCCTATACTGCATACTTCTGTTTGAGCGGTCGATTTAAATTCTGAAGCGGAAGATCCAAGTTTCAATTTTTTTGAAATATTTTGAATTCTCTCGATTTTTGAGCTTTGACCTTCATCATAAATCTTGATTACCCCAATTAAATTAATTGGGAGAAACCAAATTTAAGAAGCCCTAATGTTCGACTGCTTCCTCATCTATCTCAGCCACCATCGAATTCAGCAACCACCATCGTATTTGCAGCTGCTTCTTGATTACTCCATTTAAATTAATTGGGAGAAACCAAATTTAAGAAGCCCTAATGTTTGACTGCTTCTTCATCTATCTCAGCCACCGCCGAATTCAGCGACCACCATCGTATTTGCAGCTGCTTCTCGATCGACACCATTTACAGGTTCTACATCTCTCACTGCCATCCCCTTCTTTCTCATCCTTCTTGATCGCAGACCATCCTCTTCTCGATCGCAGACCCTCATTTTCTCAAGCATCGTATCTCCCTCACAATCGCAGACCTTCCAAGATCCATGGCTATTAAATTCCAAGATCTGATGCGGTTAGTATTCCAAGATCCATGGCTATTAAATCACAGACCTTCCAAGATCCATGGCTCAGTATTTGAAAATTCAGGTATTTTTACTCATTTATAGTATTTTCCAAAAGTTGGATTTTTATCGGTCCTTACTTTTGGTTTGTTTTTTCATTAGGACCATGTGGATTAACCGAGTCGAATCAGGTAATTGTTTTTCTACACCCTCCAACACTGAGCGTTTTCTATCTGTCGATTTATACAGAGTAAAAAGGTTTTAGGGATATGAGAATAACAATAAAGGGAAGAAGATTTTTTTTCTATACGTTTTCATCTGTATATCAATCCATGTTATCATTATATTTGTACATCTGGATCTGTAGTCAAATAGCAAAAAAAATATTGATGTTTCGTTTTCTATTATAGATAAGTTGAACATAAATGAGGTATTTCTGAAGTTTTTGTTTTATTGAAGTGCCTTGAACTGCTAAAGCTTTACATTTGACAGGATGAAATGGGAGGATATTGAACTAGGAAACCCGAAAGATGAACCCAGATTGAAGATATCTCAAGCGTCAAGGTTTTTGTTACTCTTTTCTTATCTGTGTGGCCAGCAGATTTTGTTTTGTGTGTGTAGATTCTACGTGCAACCCGTGGTTGGAGAAATAAGAAACAGTGATAACCGAATATGTTTAATGAATTTTAGACTTATTTATGCTACCTTGAAAAGGTTCAAAGATTTTTTTTGAGATTTGGGTTTTATGTTTATGTTCTTCTAACTATAATCTTTTTAGATTCTTTTGAGGTTGAGGTTTAATGATTCCGTTCCCAATTGCAGATGTTGAAAAAAGTGGTATCAAATGGAAATCCTTTGTAATACACCCACCAAAAACACAATGTTATCTAAATGAAGATCTACACATCATAGATCATATTGAATGTAGACGAGTTATTTGATGAAATGTCCCGGTCAATAGATATTTTATTAAACCTAATTAGATTTAAACTTTGGTTATGACTCTTTAATTAACGTTCTCTTTTACCATTGGCATAATAATGTTTAAGTTTTCTCTAAAGGGCTTATGATGCGATGATTTGTTTTCTTCATTCTGTTGTGGATGCAGAGCAGGAGTAGAACATTCGCCAACTTTGAAAAGGCAAATGTTGTTGGGTTATTTTTAACTGATCTAGCCCAGGTACTTAACCATATTCACCTTTAACATTCACAGTTACAAATGGGTGTTTGGTTTATAAAAAATACATATTTGGATTATGAGGAATTGGAATTTGAATGTGTTTTCACAGGAATGAAATGGACTTGGAATTTGAATGTTTTTGGATAGGAATGAAATCTGTCAAAAGAATGAAATATTAGTTTTCTGTTAATAAATAATTTTTATATAACTTTATATTAGGAATAATAATAATATATAAATGACAGGTAAAAGCTGATAAGTATTCAGCCATGAGATTCAGTGATAGTCTTGTGAGCTCCCCAAAGACACCAACATATGAGCAAGAAGAGGCCTTTAACTCTCTGGTAATTAATATCTTATCAACATTTCTAATACAAGAAATAGCAATGTACTTTTATTTATTTATTTATGATTTTATTACATGTAATCATTTTAATATGGTGTATTTGAACTTTTAGGAATTCAGTTCTGGGGATCATACGACCCATGGTAGCGCGGATGACATGTTCCTAGAGGATCTAAACCCATGCTTAACACTTTTTGCCAAATCTAATTCTAAAGTAAGCTTTAAAAAGATATATTTTTAATTAATTTTTAGTCTTTGTGGTTCCTTTTGTATTATCTTTAACATTATAGATCTCACTTATGCAGGAAATTGGTTATGCTTCTCCTAGAATACGATCAAATTCCAGGTGGATCGCCAACATGGTAACTCTGCCAACTCAGCGAGAATTTTGGGTCAACCAACTCATAGATCATATGAAAGCAAATGCACATATGGTAATATGTGGGACTAAAGATTTCATTAGTGTAATGCTAGCCAAGGTTTTTTTTTTCTTGAGCACATTGTATTCTGTCTTTTGTTGGTTATGCAATAAAACTTGTTTTTGAGCATATATATTTTTAAGGGTTTTAAAATGTAGATAAGAATAATATTTGGATCAATCCATCATATATTATTTAACGGACTATGTATACTTAAAAGACATCTTGGAAAATTTTAATCAATTATATATTTAATCAATTATAGTTTGAGAACATTTACTTCGGATAAAAATATTAGAAGTCCTATAATACTATTACGGATATTGATTTCTTGTAGTCGATTAAATATCAACTCATTTAAAATCCGTAAATCAATTAAATCTCATATAAGTATGTAATAAAAACTAAATATGTTGCTAAAGAGTTGTAAATGCTATTGTTGACCAAAAAAAAAACATAATATAATGTCATATAATTTTTTCAAGTAAATCTCTAGATTGGAAGTTCAATCCTTCCTCTTTTTGTTTGAATTTGAAAAATCTAAAATTTTGAATGATTTTGAAAATTTTTGATAATTTTAAATTTTCGAAATTTGAAAATTTTCATAATTTGAAAAAAATTTGAAAATTTTGGAAATTTAAATGAATTGAAAAAATTTTGAAAATTTTAAAATTAAATAATCTTAAAAGTTTGAAAATTTTGAATAATTTGAAAAGTTTGAAAAATCTGAAAATTTGAATAATTCTGAAAATTTTGAATAATTTGAAAAATCTTCAAATCTCGAAAATTTGAATAATTTGAAAAGTTTGAAAATTTTAAAATTTAATAATCTTAAAAATTTGAAAATTTTGAATAATTTGAAAAGTTTGAAAATTTGAATGATTTTGAAAAGTTTGAATAATTAAAAATTTTAGAAATTTTCAAATTTGAAAATTTTGAATAATTTGAAATGTTTGAAAATTTCGGAAATTTGAATAATTTGAAAAGTTTTAAAATTTTAAAATTGAATAATATTAAAAGTTTGAAAATTTTGAATAATTTGAAAAGTCTGAAATTTGAATGATTTTGAAAATTTTGAATAATTTAAATTTCTCGAAATTTGAAAATTTGAAAATTTTCGAAATTTGAAAATTTTGAATAACTTGAAAAGTTCGAAAATCACCAGTTAGATGCCTTCGTGGACTCCATGTCAGCTTCAAATTGCAAACGAAATGTTTACTTTGTCTATTTTTTTCGAATTATAACATTGCACTTCTATTATTGTTGTTATTATTGCATTGTACTTTCCTTAAATGCGAGTTCTGCCCAAACTAAGCATTTACTTAATTTTATTTTTTGCGGATTATAGCCTCGTAGTTTTTGTTTTTACAAAATTTGTTAGACTTAAGAATTTTTACAGTTTTGGTCCGAAAATTGTTTTGCCCATTGCCCTTTTGTTTACTTCGTTTTTTTTTTCCAGATTATAACATTCTACTTCTATTTATCATTTCATTGCAAAATATCTTTATAGTTTCAAACCGATTTCTAAAAGTTTTTTCCATTTTTGGTCACACACTCTCGGGTATTTACCGTCCCCTATATCGTTGGAAAAGTAATCAATCGCTTGAAAAGAAATTAATCATTATCATATTCGCCAACTCTCCCTCCAATCTGCAACCTAAAACCTAAAAAGTAATTGCCGAAACGAAACTATTTGCCGCCGCCGCATTGCGCGGGTACGCAGCTAGTATATATATATATATATATATATATATATATATATATATATATATATATATATATATATATATATATATATATATATATATATATATATATATATATATATATATATATATATATATATATATATATATAGGGATAGGTTCAACATAAACCAAATTGTAGTGACTAACCATTGTACCGCGTAAAAAATTATCTATGTTCATTTATGAACATATGTAATTTCCATGTCATAGATGAAGATTTTCATAAATGAACATATGTTCATAAGTGAAAAAATGCAATTTTCACGTGATTTTATGGTTAGCTAGTATAATTTGGTTCTATGTTGAATTTGTCAATATATATATATATATATATATATATATATATATATATATATATATATATATATATATATATATATATATATATATATATATATATATATATATATATATATATATATATATATGACTTTTATATGATAGTTTAACACAAAATTAGATAGTGCTTGTCCATGTAATTGTGTAATTGCATAGATTGTAGATTTGTCTGTACATTTTGCAGGAAATAATAGGTTGTTTAGTGGAACTGTGGAAGATAATATTTTAAGCTTTTGTATTAGTTTGTTTTGTCCAAAATAAAATTTTCCACATATAGGTTTAATTAATTCTACTCTAAAATGGGATCTTAAAACCGTCGTTATAACAAAACCTTTACATGTTCATCATTCAAATTATTGTGTAACATAAATTATATGTTGTATGCATGCTTTCCAGGCCATGATTGTGAGGACGTCAAGAGTATGTTGTCGTAATACAAACCTTGACTTGGAAGAAGAAATCGGTTCCACTTCATAAGTAGATTCTATTTTAGTATTGAGGCGTTAACTTTGTAGCTTATGATGCTGAAAGTGTTGAAAAATAAAACATAAAAGGCTTCTATTGGCTTGATAGAAAGCTGATGGATTACTGTCGACATGAAGCTTAGCTGCAGGCCCAAAGACGTAGATATAGAGTTGTCACGTATACGGTTTCAACTGAATTTTCCATAGATTTTTCTCTGTCACTGGTATATTTCTTGGGACCGTATTCATATGCAGGTGATTCTATATTGAAGCTTATTCAGTTTTTCTGGAAATATTTTGTTGAATCTATAAAATGATGCCTTTCAAAAGCAAAGTCAAAAGAAAACATATGGGCCCCACATGAATAGTAATCAAACTCAAATGCAAATTGAGTTTTGAACGTGGGAATTCTTTGAACAACGATTTTTCAATTCAGCGCCTATAATTCTCTTTCAATATTTACGGCAAAATTCGGCTGCTTCATCCCTATATATTGGGATGTTCATTTTGCAATCAGATAACACATCCAACAAAACATAGAGAGATATATATATACATAGATATATATTGTGAGGCTCTGTGTATTAAAAAAAAGAGAGATATATATTTTTCAGTTCCAAATCTTGTAACCTCCTCATTTTTCTTTATATAGTGATCATCATCGGTTGTGCTCGTGGTTTTTTCCGGTAAGGGTTTTTCCACGTTAAATCCTTGTGTCCACATTTATTTTCTTTCATCGTATTATATTTTATTTTATTGTCGATATAATTTTCATAACAAGTGGTATCAGAGCCACGTTGTTTTCTATACCCATTCTCAATTTATTGAGTATTATATCGACATGGCTACTTTGAAATACGATATTCCATTGTTGGATCGAGATACAAAATTTTCATTATGGCAAGTAAAAATGCGAGCTGTATTGGCTCAGTTGGACCTTGATGATGCTTTGTTAGGCCGAGACAAAATGCCTGCGTCTTGGTCAGATGAAGAAAAGGATCGTAAAGATCGTAAGGCTCTCTCTCATATCCATCTTCATTTATCTAACAATATTTTGCAGAAAGTTTTGAAAGAAACTACTGCAGCCTCTTTATGGCTAAAATTAGAACAAATTTGCATGACCAAAGATCTCACAAGTAAGATGCACCTTAAACAAAAATTATTTTCGCTTAAGATGCAAGAAGGTGGATCATTGCTGGATCATCTTTCGACGTTTAAAGAGATCATCACTGATCTTGAAGCTATGGAGGTAAAATATGATGAAGAGGATTTGGGTTTAATTCTTTTATGTTCTTTTCCTAGTTCTTATTCAAACTTTAGAGATACCATATTATATAGTCGTGATACTTTAACACTTCACGAAGTTTATGAAGCTTTGCATGCAAAAGAAAAGATGAAAGATATGGTATCCACTGAAGGTTCAAGTTCTAAAGGAGAAGGTCTGGCAGTTCGTGGCAGACCAACAGATAAGAATAATTCAAAAGGCAAGAACAAAAGAAATTCCAGAAGAAAATCTAGATCCAGACGTTCCAAGTCATGCAACTATTGCAAAAAGGAAGGACATGATATCTCTGAATGTTATAAGTTGAAGAACAAGGAGAAAAGAGCTGCTAATCAAAACCCCAAACCAAATCAAGATGATGAAGGAAAAGCTACTTATGCTGCTGAAAATAATTCTAATGGAGATATTCTTGTAGCTTTTGCAGGAATTCTAAAAACCAATGATGAATGGATTCTTGACTCAGTTTTTACTTTTCACATGAGTCCGAACAGAAGCTGGTTTACAAATTATCAACCTATAGAAGGTGGCTCCGTATTGATGGGTGATAATGCACCATATAAAGTCACTGGAATTGGTTCCATTCAAATCAAGATGTTTGATGGTGTTGTCAGAACTTTGTCTGATATTCGACACGTTTCAGGTTTGAAAAGAAACCTTATTTCTTTAAGTACTCTTGACCTTAAAAGGTACAAATATTCCGGTGAAGGTGGAGTTTTAAAGGTTTCAAAGGCGCTATGATTGTCATGAAAGCCGATATCAAATCAGCAAACCTGTATCATCTTCGGGGTACAACAGTAACAGGTAATTCAAATGTCACTTCAAATTCATCTTCTATTTCTGATACTACTAACCTATGGCATATGCGTCTTGGGATTATGAGTGAACTTGGTTTAACAACATTAAGAAAAAGAGGATTGCTTGATGGACAATGCGTTGGCAAATTGGAATTCTATGAACACTGCATATTTGGCAAACACAAGAGGGTGAAATTTAACACCTCAGTACATACTACAAAAGGCATTTTGGAGTATGTACATGCTGATTTATGGGGACCATCTCAAGAAGCATCACTAGGAGGTGCTCGTTATATGTTGACAATTATTGATGATTATTCAAGAAGAGTTTGGCCATATTTCTTGAAGCTTAATCTGAAGCATTCTCTGCATTCAAAGAATGGAAGTCATGGTGGAAAACCAGACCGGTAAGAGGGTCAAAAAGCTTCGCACAGATAATGGTATGGAGTTTTGTTCAAATGAATTTAATTCATATTGTAAACTAGAAGGAATTGTTAGACACTACACCGTTTCTCACACACCTCAACAAAATGGTGTAGCTGAACGTATGAACAGAACCATTATTTCAAAAGCCCATTGTATGTTATCTAACGCAGGATTATCTAAGCGTTTTTGGGCAGAAGCTGCTTCTACTCATGTTATTTAATTAACATGTCACCTTCTATTCCACTTGATAAGAAGACTCCTATTGAGGTATGGTCGGGCTCCCCAGCAAATTATTCAGATCTAAGAATTTTTGGTTGCCCTGCTTATGCTCATGTTGATAATGGAAAATTAGAGCCTAGGGCAATTAAATGTATCTTTCTTGGTTACAAGTATGGTGTGAAAGGATATAAGTTATGGTGTCCTGAAACTAAAACGGTCGTGATTAGTAGAAATGTAGTATTTAATGAATCAGCTATGCTACATAAAGATTCTCCTACTAATATTCCTGTTGAGAGTCAACAAAAGACAAGTGTGCAGGTGGAGCAATCTGTTGACTCAGAACATACACCAGAAAAAGAAAACTCTATTGATCAAAATCAATCAGTTGAGCAAGAGTCTTCTACTCCTACTCCTACTCACCAACCACAACGTTCTATAGCAACTGATAGACCTAGGAGGGTCATTCATCCTCCTAAGAGACTGATAGAAGAAGCAAACATTGTTGCTTATGCTTTAAACGTTGCTGAAGAAATTGAAGGTATCAAAAAACCTTCAACTTATACGGAAGCCATTACTTCAGAACATTGCAACAAATGGATAACTGCCATGCATGATGAAATGGAATCTCTTGAAAAGAATGGCACTTGGGAGTTGGTGAAATTACCAAAAGAAAAGAAGTCTATCCGCTGCAAATGGATTTTCAAAAGAAAAGAAGGTATTACTCCTAATGAAGAAGCAAGATTTAAAGCAAGGTTAGTTGCTAAAGGCTATAGCCAAATTCCAGGCATTGATTTTACTGATGTTTTCTCTCCTATTGTTAAGCATAGCTCAATTCGTACTTTACTTAGTATTGTTGCCATGCATAACTATGAGCTTGAGCAGTTAGATGTCAAAACTGCATTTTTACATGGTGAATTGGAGGAAGATATTTATATGGAGCAACCTGAAGGTTTCATTATCCCTGGAAAAGAGAACTTAGTATGTAGATTGAAGAAATCTCTTTATAGGTTAAAACAGTCCCCAAGGCAATGGTATAAGAGGTTTGACTCTTTTATGCTATCTCAGAATTTTAAAAGATCAGATTATGATAGTTGTGTTTATTTTAAGCCAGTCAATGGTTCATCAATATATCTGCTTCTTTATGTTGATGATATGTTGATTGCTGCAAAAGATAAACTAGAGATAGCAAAACTGAAAGCACAACTAAGCAAAGAGTTTGAAATGACGGACTTAGGTCTAGCCAAGAAAATTCTTGGTATGGAAATTACTCATAACAGACAGCATAGAAAACTATACCTAAGTCAAAAGAGGTATATTGAGAAAGTTCTTCAAAGATTCAACATGAATAAAGCCAAGCCAATGAGTACTCCGTTAGCTGCACATTTCAAACTGTCTTCAGCATATTGTCCAAAGACAGATGATGAAATTAACAACATGGCAAAAGTTCCGTATTCTAGTGCAGTTGGTTCTCTAATGTATGTCATGGTATGTTCTCGTCCTGATTTATCTCATGCTTTATGTGTTGTTAGCATATATATGGGTAACCCAGGAAAAGAGCATTGGAAAGTTGTTCAATGGATTCTTAGATATTTATGCGGTACTTCCAATGCATGTTTACAATTTGGAAGTTCTGGTGAAGGACTGGTGGGCTATGTAGATTCTGATTATGCTGGAGATTTGGACAAAAGAAGATCTTTGACAGGTTATGTCTTTACCATTGGTGGATGTGCTGTGAGTTGGAAGGCAAGTCTACAGACCACTGTTGCCTTATCCACAACTGAAGCAGAATACATGGCAATTTCTGAAGCTTGTAAAGAAGCTATTTGGTTAAGAAATTTATACAGTGAACTTTGTGGAGACACATCTCCCACAAAGATTTTTTGTGATAGTCAAAGTGCTATTTATCTCACAAAAGATCAAATGTTTCATGACCATCCGGCGGATATGATGACGATCCGCCGGACGAAACATATTGATGTACGTTATCACTTTATTCGAGATGTTATTTCCAAAGGTGATATTCAAGTTCAAAAGATTAGCACTCATGACAATCCGGCGGATATGATGACGAAGCCGGTTCCAGCAACTAAGTTTGAGCTTTGCTCAAGCTTGGTTGGTATCACAATCTAATTCTAAGGATTGTCGGCACACGATGATTTTATAATGAGGAGTTCTACAAGTGGAAATTCGTCTCAAGATGGAGTTTGATTACTTATTGCTTTTAAAGTCAATGTGGAGATTGTAAAAGGATGCCTTTCAAAAGCAAAGTCAAAAGAAAATATGTGGGCCCCACATGAAGAGTAATCAAACTCAAATGCAAATTGAGTTTTGAACGTGGGAATTCTTTGAACAACGATTTTTCAATTCAGCGCCTACAATTCTCTTTCAATATTTACGGAAAAATTCGCCTGCTTCATCTCTATATATTGGGATGTTCATTTTGCAATTAGATAACACATCCAACAAAACATAGATATATATATATATATATATATATATATATATATATATATATATATATATATATATATATATATATATATATATATATATATATATATATATATATATATTGTGAGACTCTGTGTATTAAAAAAAAGAGAGATATATATTTTTCAGTTCCAAATCTTGTAACCTCCTCATTTTTTCTTATATAGTGATCATCATCGGTTGTGCCCGTGGTTTTTTCCCGTAAGGGTTTTTCCACGTTAAATCTTTGTGTCCACATTTATTTTCTTTCATCGTATTATATTTTATTTTATTATCAATATAATTTTCATAACAGAATCTACTTTGAAAAAATATAAAGGTTTGTAAAAGTTAATTTACATATAAGCGTAATCTCTATGTAAGAAAAGGTTGGTAAACGACAAAATGAATTTCGCTAAAAAAAGTTCCACAAAATTTGTATAGTTAACCAAAAACATGCACCTAACCGCGTTGCGATATATATGCGTGCTTTGCTGTTCTAAAGGAGATTATAACAATCAAACTTCTTAATAAGTCGTAGCATATCCTTTGTAGCAAAATGATATCAGAAGTTGGATATAATATCTATCTCAAAATAATCACCATCTGGTTATGGTGGTGGGAGGTCGACAACCAACGAGATGAGCTCGTTCGCACAGTTCTAACCATTTCAGTTCCGACACTATTACTTCTATGGTACAAATGGACATTATCGTATTCCAGAAACAACTCGACACCCCTCCCACCAGGGCCCTACGGCTTACCAGTTGTAGGGTACCTCCCTTTTCTCACCTCTAACTTGCATGAAAGATTCACAGAGATGGCTAACCGTTATGGCCCCATCTTTAGTGTCCGGCTCGGAAGAAAGCTTCATGTTGTGGTGAACTCCATGGAACTAGTAAAGGCGGTGGCTCGTGACCAGGACCACACGTTTTCTAACCGCAGCCCTCCAGTCGCAGCCCTAACTATCACGTATGGTGGGAACGATATCGCATGGTCCAACAACAACACACACTGGCGTAATATGCGTAAGCTTTTAGTCAGCCAAGTTATGAGCAGTGAAAATCTCCAAGCTTGCCGGAGTTTTCGAACACATGAAGTGAGAAGGCTGGTGAAAGAAGTTTACTCTAAGCTCGGAACAAAGATCGATATTAACGAAGTTGCTTTCAATACCGAGGTTAATGTCGTGACAAGCATGTTGTGGGGTCATAGCAAATCTGACGAAGGGAAGGATTCTAGTGATATTGGAGATGGGTTTCGAGAAGTTGAGTTCAGTCTCATGCATATACTCATAGCGCCAAACATATCTGATTTTCTCCCAGTCTTATCGTGCTTAGATCTACAAGGAAGGCAGCGAGATATGCAAAAGAACCTGGAATATGTTGATAACATATTCGAAACCATTATCCAAGGAAGAATCGAAGCCAACT
Organism: Cichorium intybus; assembly: GCA_023525715.1. Taxonomy (NCBI): domain Eukaryota; kingdom Viridiplantae; phylum Streptophyta; class Magnoliopsida; order Asterales; family Asteraceae; genus Cichorium; species Cichorium intybus. The sequence goes on from JAKNSD010000023.1 coordinate 2,281,841, forward strand.
CCACCAAAATCAAGGGAGAAGTTAATGAAGATCGGAGGAAGGATTTCGTGCAGATCTTGTTAGAGCTTAAAGAGCAGAAAGATACTCCAACGTCATTTAACATCACTCAAATGAAGGCCCTACTAATGGTAATTAAGTCTCTCTTTACTTGTTTTTGTTCTTTCTAAAACTAGAAACAGGGATCATTAACCTGAAGACAACTTATACTAAAGAATAGGAAATTGTAATAACAGGACATAGTGGTTGCGGCAACAGACACAACATCAACAATGGTAGAATGGGTAATGGCAGAGATTTTGCTACATCCAGGTGTAATGAAAAAGGTCCAGGATGAACTGATGGAGGTTATTGGCATGAATATTGTCCAAGAATATCATCTGCCCAGATTAACATATTTGGATGCAGTCATCAAAGAGACATTTAGGGTACATCCTCCACTTCCACTCCTAATCCAGAGATGCCCAGATGAATCGTGCACGGTGGGCGGATACACCATTCCAAAGGGTACTATCGTTTATATAAATGTTTGGGCAATCCATCGGGATCCCAAAAATTGGGCCAATCCATTGGAGTTCAAGCCCGAGAGGTTCTTGAACAGCAAATGGGATTACAATGGAAATAATATGAAGTTTTTGCCATTTGGATCAGGGAGAAGAATATGCCCAGGAATCCCCCTTGGGGAGAAGATGTTGATGTATATATTAGCATCGCTCTTGCATTCGTTTGAATGGAGCTTGCCAGAAGATGAAGAGTTAGAGCTTTCTGACCAGTTTGGACTTGTGACTAAGAAACGGAAACCATTAATAGCTATACCCAGTCAAAGGTTATCTGATGCAAGCCTCTACTTTTCATAGAAGACTAGTAATTAGAGCCTACTATTGTTGGCATAAATAAAAGGTATAAGTTTCTGCTGTTAGAAGTGTTCAAAACGTTAAATCCATTACTTCCCATATCCCAGTTCTTGAATTTTAGTTTACCAAAAATATATGCCAAGAAGTAATTTTTTCTATATATGACAAAAAAGTTAAAAGAAGGTTTCGTCTTAATTAATGATTGCTACAATCTTACTGATCCATCACCGCTAGAGTTAAATCCAAGATTTGTGGTCTATTAATTTTTTATCAATGAAATATCGAATTATCTTCTACATCGAATTATCTTCTACATGTTTAAATAAAACACCTTTATCTTCACATGACTTGTCTTATTAACAACTGGAAAGATTCTCTCTTGTACCTAAATTAATGAGTTGTGTTCTGATCATGACACCTGAACCTCCGATTATGTGCTTGAAGAGAATTAAATAAAACTCATAAATACCAATAAAGTTAGACACATTTTGGTAAATATTGGTGTGTAGTAAGATGTATCCGGAGCCACTACACCCTGGTCGATTCGGCTAGTTCACATCCCAACAAATCACCAATTATTTTCTTACTTCTTGATGGAATTAACATCTTAGGAAGCTTAAAAGAATATAACGAATCCTAAAGTCAGCACGACTGAATCATCTCGTCTACCCATGTCGTCACAGCGTAAGACTATCAAGAACACTTGTTGGTACCATTGAGTGTATCATTTCTACTAAGGGTGTTTGCGGTGCTGTATGGTGCGGTTTAGAGTAAAAATCGCAAACCGCACTGCATATGCGATTTGGGCTTTTTGGAAACCACAAACCGCACCATGAAATCTTCTAACCGCGTTATGCGGTGCGGTTGATTTGTACGGTTTAATAAATAATTTTTAAACATTACATAATTTTATAAGTTCTATAGTCATCAGACTAAATGCAATTTTTTTATTATTACATGATTTTTGTTTTGGTTATCACTTTTTTTGCTTGCTCGTCGTTTATTTTGTGATGGGTTTAGCTAATCAAACTGTTAGAATATAGATCTGAATGTATAACCTATTGTCCAGGAATAATAACGAGAATATGAAAGCAGAAATATAAACACAAAGAAACGACACACAGAAGTACAAGACGCTTTTAGCTCTGTGGACACTACGTCCAAGATTGTTATTTTCTTTTAAGGGATCAATTGTATTGAGATGTTTGAGGGTGAAAGCTCATTGATCAGTGTCAAGTCCCTTAGAAGGCACTATGCACATGTCCATACAGTTCTTTTCTAAATTCACCACTCAGCAAAACATCGGTTCCTTGGTTTTCGGGGTTTTCAACAGCTGAATAGAGAGTGAGAGAGAGAAAAAAATCACCTACAATAGCAACGTACTTTCGGTTATTTGTTTATTATATCGTTCTGTTTTCATTCCTTTCTATTACAGCATTGTACTTATGTTTGAATTTCTTGGTACTGCATTGTAGTTTGTAAAATCTAACCAATTATAGCATTCTACGTTTTGTTTTTTTTAATATAAGGGCACTGTATTTTTCGGAATATACCCAATTATAGCCGTGGATATTGCTTTGTATTCGGATGACGATACTATAATTAGGTATATTTTTCAAAGAACAATGATGTAATAGAAAGAAATAAAAGTAAAAAGCTATAATAACCACTGTTGTAGAAATTGGTCTTGGCGGCCGATTAATCGGCGAATAGTCGCTTGGCGGTCTTCAACCGATTACGATTAGGCCTAATCGGTCAGCTTGACGGTTTGCTGCAAAAATCGGCATTGGCAGCCGATTAATTGGTCTTGGTGGTCATTTTTTCAATTTTTTTATTTATTATTTATTTTTTTATTTTTAAATGACGACACAAACACTCTCTAATAACTCAAGAAAACCAAAAAAAACCAATTTTAAAGAATAAAAATTAACAAATGTATAATATTTGATATGTATTTCGGAAAAAAATGAATCAAACATTGCTATTTTTTATATTTGTATATTTTTTAAATGAATTCCTTTATAATTTAGGGTCTCCGATTAATCCCCGACTAATCTTCGATTAATCCGATTAATCCCTTAACCCCACGCGACCGTCAAGCTACCGTCAAACGATTTTTACAACCTTGATAATAACAAAAGAATGAAAGTACACTGCTATTTTTGCATTTAATTCTACATTTAAAGTGATTACCAGAACACTTGGTTAAATAATGAACTTTTTTTTTTCATAAATCAATTTAGAAGGTTGTAATTTGTAAACCATACTTTTGTTCCAGTAACTCATAATAGCTAGGAAGCATCTTCAACAATTAAACCAACAAAATATCATATATTAATATGTAACTTTAACACAACAATTAAATTAATAATATAGTTTTTGTAATCATATTAAACCTTGAGCTCAGATCTTCTTAAAGTCTTGATCGCAAATCTATCATCATGAGAGAGATAAAATATGCTACCACTTTTCCTTGGAGAAGAAAGCTCACTTAAGCCATCATCCCCACATATTGACATCATATATTCTGCGACATCTAACTTAAACATCTCCCTCAAATTCCTGAAGGAAAACCAATCAATCTACCAAAATTACAAATCTACCATTTTACGTTTATTCTATATAAGTAATACCTGAAGACCATGGGACAGTAGTCTTTCCAATGAAAGTCAACAGAATAACGTGGATGCGTAAATTGGGAGCCTTTTCTTGGAAAATACATTCTTATTCTAGCATGTTCACCAAAATCTGAAGATCTCACTTCATGCATAGGAAAAGGGGTAATCTTGCCAACTGTGTACCTGTGAACTTGAAATAATAATAAATAAAAACACATTTGGAAGTATATTAGTTAAAGAAATGAAAATTTGAGGAGTTTTAAGTTGTAAGTTTAACAGTTTAAGTAATAGTTTATTTACCTGATAAGTGATATCTAATTGAAGAGTAAGCGTCAAACAGTAGCTTTTATGCCCTTCAAAAATATCCACACATGATTTTTGTTTCACTTCTGTGTGACGATTACTTTATTGTTTTCTTTTTGACGATAATGCCCCTATATAATTCTTGACACGTTCTTTCATCAAAACACCTTGCATGAACTCTCGTTCCCATGCGACAGTACTATCATCATCTAATTCACTTCCATATTCATTTGAGATATGGGAGAAGATATTCGTGTATTCAGAAGTGGAAAACTCTCTACTGGAATCCCCAAGGGTATAGTCGTCATTCAGTGGTATTCTCCTGAAAAACCCATTAAATGAAATCTTTTTAGAATAAGTTTGACTAACATTACGTTCTGAGTCCCTAAACCTCTGAGACTGGGCTTTCTTTTTGTCAAACTTTCTAAATGAAGAGCCTTTACTTCCTGAAGGGTAAAAAGTCCCATATCCATCTTTAAGTCCTTTTGTCCATATCCCAAAAGGATAACTACCATCTGAAAACCGGTAAACATCCGACCCATGTCCATACCCGTTTGACCAAGACCCATCAAAAAGGTCACCATTTAGCCATTTCCAATTTCCCTTTATTTTCTCTGCTAAGACCTAAAAACTTTGCCATTTCTATGTTTTGAGATGGAAAAATCGACACCACTGTGTTTCATGGATCAAGAACACCATCTCCAAGTACGTAAAACATAAATGAAATAGCGGTAGTTATTAAAAACCATTATTATTTCTGAATAATAAGAACAAAGAACACAAAAGAAATAAATCAACCCTAGATAGATTAGAATAATACCCAAAAGAGATCTTTAGTCAGTAAGGGGCTTTGAATCAAGATTTGCCTCACTTGGTCCACGCTTGGTCCTGGTTTCAATCGAGTGTACAAAAAAGGAGAGGGGTTTACTGGGGAATCGATTTAGGGAGGAGAACATATCGTTATATTATAAAATACATGCACATAAAAAAAAAAAAAAAAAACAAAAATTAATCAGTCAAACTGAATAACGAATAAACAAACACTATTAGATCAGAAAAACCAAAATCGATAAAAGACGAACCCTAATTTCTGCAAAAAATGATGAAGATCGGCTTTTTGAAGAAGGGTATCGACCATTAACTTGAAATTGGTGGGTGGTGAAGGACTGAAGGTAACTGGAATGAATGTTTGCCTAAAATAAAACACTTGCAATCGATATCAATACCATAAAATCAGGAATCATACATGAGAAGGATACCATAAATAATTTCATGGGCGGGAATCATACATTCAGATGAGAAGGATACCATAAATATGTCTAAATAATTTCATGGGCGGGAAAAAGAAGCCACCATAAGAGGCTGCCACGTGGCAATTGTAATACTCTTTTATTAGAAGACTAGTTTAAAACTGTGTACTACACGGGTTAAATAAAAAATTATTCTATTAATGAGCTTCAATATACAAATAAATAAAACTTTTCAATATCATCTATGACGAATTCAAGAAAGTCATTTTTCAAAGTACAATGCTATTAATGATTTTTTTTCTAAGTCTGATGCTATTTTTTTTTAGAACGGCAAGTCTGATGCTATTTAATGAACTTTCGGATATACATTGCTATATCATGTAGTAACTCTATACATTGTGTTAGTAATAAGTTATAAATCTCTATCTTTTTCCTGGCTTTCACCTTTAAGTCGTTCTTTTTATATAAATAAAATGTCAACACCCATATAAACCTTCAGAGCTAGCTTAGAGCGAACCCAAATGTGATGACCATCCCTAGAGATCGCAAAGAAGTTTCATATTTTACGAAACTGGTTAAACTAAATGAAGTGGGAACAAAATCAAATGCTTATATCCCTGCACTGCAGTGCCAATAATTTGGTATTAATAAGTTCGTTGGTATGATAAGAAAAATGATCAAGGTAAAATTACTAATATGAAAAGAAAGTAGGAGAACGCTAAATTTGATAGTAAAGTTATGACTAAGTTTATAATACTATACTTAACTTAAGTATTAAAGCAAATACGGTGTATAAATTAAGGGTTAAATTAAAAGATGATGATAACATGTTTTCCTCGTATGCATAGAAGTGTTTTCCATTATGCATAAGAAAATGTTCATAATGCTAAGATGACCATAAGAATTTATATTAAATTTTGGGTAAGAGATTCACAAGTTATAGTTTAAGCTAAAACATTATACCCTTATTATTTACTTGAATCAACTAATGGTTATAAAAAGATTAATTGGAAAAGACTAGTTACATTAATAATGAAATGATTTTAGAGGGAAATTTGGAAACAAAATGACGATTGCTTTTAGTCATCGAGATGTGGACCTATATGAGAATTAAAAGTCATTTTAAGACTTAGGAAATGATAGCTTTTGTCCTCGAGATGTGGTATTCTCTGAGAATTAAAAGTCATTATAAGACATTGACGATAATAGTTTTTTTCTATGGTAATAGAACGGCAAAATATAATTAGAAAAAAAATAGAGAAAACGGCTAGCGGGGAGCTAGCAATAGTACAAACATGAGACTAACAATATAGATACCTAACAACACCAAAATATATACTAAAAACACAAACCGAAGAAGAAACTAAACTACACCAGAAAGAGAAAACCATCACCAAAAAGCAAAAACATCACACCCAATACCACCTATAACTCTAAAAACCTTGCAGAGGAGTCCTGAGCAACTTGAGCTTGAAGAGAGATATCCATTGTAGCAATGTACTTTGTGAGTAGAACCATGGACCCAAAAACTCAAAGAGAAACCCTTTGGCAATGGAGAATGACAAATGAGTAGCCCACCACAAACCATAAATATCAATTGAGCCCCAAATTCACCTTGAGCCAAAGAAGTGTATAAGGGCAATCTATAACAGTGTCAATTTTTACTTAATTTAAAACGAATGAAAGATCAAGGAAATTTGATTTTCTAGTTTAACTCCTAACTTTTTCAAATTTCATTTAAATTTATTTCTGTTTCTCCAAAAATGATGTCATTTTTAATCACTTTTCCAGATTACACTCCGACTTAACATAAGGTTTAATTTTATTATTAATCCTAAAAACTCTAAATTAAAACCGATCAGACTTTAAGTTAAAAATTAGTCCATTTGACTTATAAAAGTCAAAATACGACTCTCTTTTGAGACCAAGGGAAGTGCTAAGCAAAGAGTAAACAAAGTTCAACTTATAGATTGTCTAAGATGATTAGAAAGTTTATTCTAAAAATATTTCTGAACTTCATAAACTTTGGAGTTGAAATTTAATTAGTTTGGCTCATAAAGTCAAACTAAAGTCAACTTACCGAAATTGTTGGATGGATGCCCTGCATACCTGCATAAGAGAAAAAAGGTGATTTTTAGTTTTTTTTAATAGATAAGATTTAAAATCTATTTAAAGTTGGGTGAGCCTGAAAGCTTGTCAATAAAAATTTCAACTTTCCCTCTCTTTTCCTCCAATACTTCAAAAACATATATTTGATTAAAAATCATGCTATTACTTTAACTTTTAACATTTATTATTATAACCTTAATCAAAGCCTGCACCATCACATGAATTTTCATATTTGGCAACTAAACTAAAAAATCCAAAGAAATAGGTATTTGTTGTCGCACACAATCTAATCACCACTTTTAGTTACTATCAAACCAAGTAAAGTATCTTTGTTGTATATATATTCTTCAAGTTTTCATATGTTCCATCTTTTATGTAATATTTTGATCCACTCATCTTTAGTAACTATATATAGAAGCCCTTTTTGGTCCTAACACATATATTATGGTCGATACTTATAAAGGTATCAGAATGAGCAGGAAAAAATAAAAAACATTCTCAGAACTTGTAAAGGTATCAGAATGAGGGCATTCATGTCAATTACACAAACCTTATAATTTAAACCACATGATAAACAAAATTTATAAATTCTCCATTTAAATGAGTTGCTAAATTTGTTCAGAGCTATATTCTATTATCAGAATGAGGGCATTCCAGTATTTCCATCTTCAAGATACAAATTTAGCATGAATTATTCTAGACTCGGAGACTCTAAGATACACCTTTCTATATTATAAACATAACCAATATAAAGCCTGATCAAATAAAAGATTAGTAATGAGTCAATAATCAAAAACAGGCCTAAGCCCTAAAGTCACATAATGTATATCTAATTCCAACAACGACCATATAAGATGTTTGAAACCTGTGTCAAACAAAATCCGTTTGTGAATACAGTGAATGAATCGATTGTTTGTACTTGTACAGTAAAATCATTAAAAGCATAAAATTACTTTATCCTAGCCGTAATCATTCCAGACAAGAGACATGTCGTTGGTAATCTTAAAATGACCATTTTCGTAAAACAGAGCCAGTTCACTACTGCACCCTGGTCCTCCTGTTAGCCATATGACCACAGGGTCAGCTTTGGCTTTTCTTGATTCAAAGAAAAAGTAGAACATCCTGCAAAGTGCAAACATTATCTTTAACATTTTTAGTCCCTTTCATGGCTACAAGGTAAAAAGAACTTTCAATTTCTTGATTTCGTTTTGTGGGTCCGGTTCTTTATCGTATAAAAATGTGCCAACATTATCTTTAACATTTTTAGTCCCTTTCGCTCGAGTCTTTTTGTATGTAGTTTACAATGTAAAAAGTTACCCCAGTGAATCTTTATCTCCAAAACGTATGGGCAAATACCTGAATGTCTTAAGAGTACAACAGAATAAGACAGTAGTGCTCTTGTTTAGGAATCATTAGAATGTGCTAAAGATAGGAAACATATTTAATTTAAATACCTCACGAAGAACATCAGTCATGGCGGTTTCAGATGGGGCAACTCATAATTTTAATAGATGAAACTTGTGAAACGCCTAAAATTCACATATTTAACATGAATTAGACTACAAATTATTACTGTGGAAAATGGACTAACTAAAGTACATTACCTTAATTGCATAATGTTTCCCATCAATTTGGCTTCTGTAAAGAACCACTTTACCATAACTACCATACCCGATTTTATACTCACCAACATACTCATTCGCCATCTTGTTTCCATTTTCATCCTAAAGCAAAAAAAAAAGGAAAATGAATATAGGTCTAATTAGGGGCAAAATGGGAACATTATTACCTCTGGACAGACAACTTTGTGTGTCTCTTTGACAGGAAACTCCCTGCAAATCAATCTATTTTGTGTCCTGTACAAAAGAGCGTCTTCTGATTTTTTTGCAGGGTTTCTGAATTCACCATGGTCTCCCTTAAATGTCATCACCATTTGAGCAATTATCATCATCTTGTTCTTCTTTGAAGATACATAAACATACATGAGATCTGATCCTTTCTGTATGCAAAGGTAGTTTTGCCCCTATAACAAATCAAACCTACATCTACATCTACCAACAAAAATCGATTTGTTTGTGAGTGAGTGTAATCGAAAACCAGAAAGAGATAGAGAGAGTTTTGTGTCTGTAATCAGAAAACAATGAGAGATAAACGAATTTTCTGTAGAACCCATTCACGCTTCTGATATGACGGCTGCCGAATGTAAGATAAAAAGGTTTGCCGAGATTTAGGACAGTTATATGTAATTGCAGTTTCAAGCCGTACACATTGAAGACGAAAACTAAATTATGCACAACGGTTTAGGACAAAATGGGTATGATTTTGTTTCCAAAACTAAGAAGCCGAAATTGAAGGAGATTGCGTGATTCTAGGATGAATAGATAACCGATGAAGTTCTAGTTCTAGGTTATAGATATGAAAGAGTTCAGGCGGGAAATAAAAAGTAAAGGGTTTAAGGAGGTGACACGTGGCAATTTAAGCTTTTATAAGGAGGACATGTGTCACTAAAAGCTTTCTTTTATTAAGAAGTATAGATACGAAGATGTATTTCATTTGCCATTTTCTAGTTGCATAGAGGACACACTTCATTTGAATCACCAATTTACACATGATATATAACAAACAATATTTCGTAAGAGTTTTAGGAATACACACCGAAAAATGCATAACAATCATCGAACAAACTTTGATGGAGCATATACAGAACACTCAAAATCCAAAAGATGACCAAAAGTAGTTTTTCTGTTTTTTATATAATTTTTAAGTTCTTATTTTTTGTCTTTTATTATTTTCTAAAATAAAAGAAATATTTTTTATTATTTAAGATTATCTGTATCATAGAAATATTTTTTTATTATTTAAGATTATCTGTATCATAGAAATTCCAAAGATGACCAAAAGGGTTGGGTTGGCCCTAATACATAGTGGAGATGTGGTGGAGATAAATTTTGACGTGATTGGTCGTAGGCTAACCGCGTTGCGATATGCATCTTGGTCCAAAACAACCATCGCTGCTGTAAACAAGCAGACTTCTTCATAAGTCGTGGCATATCCTTTAATTGTAGCAAAAATGATTTCAGAACTTGGATATAATATTTATCTCAGAATGATCACCTTCTGGTTATGGTGGTGGGAGGTCGATAATCAACGAGATGAGCTCGTTCGCACAGTTCTCACTATTTCAGTTCCCACGCTATTACTTCTATGGTACAAATGGACATTATCGTATTCCAGAAACAACTCGACACCCCTCCCCCCAGGGCCATACAGCTTACTAATTGTAGGGTACCTCCCTTTTTTGAGCTCTAACTTGCATGAAAGATTTACAGAGATGGCTAACCGTTATGGCCCCATCTTCAGTGTCCAGCTTGGAAGAAAGCTTCATGTGTTGAGTGTGAAGCCACTCTTATGGTTTATCAAATAAGCTGCAGAGAAAAAGTGTGAAGGTTTGAACAAGGTTGTCAACAAAAGGAGGAAGACTTGTAGGTGGTTGTTTATTCAAAGCTTGCTTCTATATTTGATTTTAACATTCTCATTTTCACACTAATTTATGTATATTATATACATTCCAAGATGTATATAAATAGAGCTTCAGTTGAAGAGATTTATGCACCACACAACACCATATAACACACAGAGAGAGTGCATAGTAGCACCAAGAAATAAAACATTCCTAGTTATCCACCGTGGACGTAGGTCAGTTTTGGACCGAACCACGTTAAATTCTTGTGTTCTTAATTTGTGAGCTGAGTGTGTGAGTTCCGTGTCCGTATGCTAAGTGTCTCGATCCTAACAAGTGGTATCAGAGCCTTGGTATAGCTCCAGAGAGTGATTTTCTGTTTTTGGGTCGAAAATTTTTTGTTTCAAAAACGCTTTTGGTTTACGCCGTTGGAAAGGTCTTGTTCCGCAGATTCCGAAAATATATTTTTTTTGAATTTTTTGAGCGTCGGAAGACCTGCAAATTACCGGTCAAAGTTGATCAAAACTCGTCGGAAAGTTGGCCGGAAAAACCAGTTCACCGGAAAAGACGACACTGTAGCGCCGGAGTCCGCCGGAGAAGAAGACACTGTAGCAGTTCACTGTAGCGGTTCCTGTAGCAGTACTGTAGCATATTTCCAGAATTTACAAAACAGGTCCCTGAAGTTCTAGAATTTGAAAAACAGGCCCTTGAACTTTCAGAAAAGTGCAGTTTAGCCCCTGAACTTTAGAAAAACTGCAGTTTGGTCCCTGAACTTCAGAAAAATTACAGTTTGGTCCCTGAACTTCAGGAAAATTGCAGGTTGGTCCCTCAACTTTGTCAAAGTCGTAAAACAATCACTTAAACATTTGTTTTGGGCAGTTTAGCCCGAAAATAATTTGGATGGGGATTATATTTTGCAAATAACGAGCCAAGAACAGTTGAATCAAAATTCTATTTAATCGGTGAAGAACAGTTGAACTCAGAAGAAATTTAAAGAAATCGAAAACCACTGCCAACGGCGTTTGTCAGGTTTTATCGATTCAGTTTAAATTTTCAGTTTTTGATTCTCAGTTCGGTATTCCGCTGTAGTTTAAATAGGTTGATTATTTAACAGAGTTCAGAAGAACAATCGTTAAGTTCAGACAAGGCTTCGTTTAGTGACGATTGAAAAGTTGGTGGAAAATGCAGATTGAGGCATTATGTGTCAGAAAGTTCAAGATGTGGTATTGGTAAACGGAGAAAATTAGAGAATTACAGAAGATTAGACGTTCAGACAAATCCACCGATGATCAGAGTTTCAGGGGGTTCAAGAACAGATCATGGGATGAACAGATCAAGTAATTAAGAGAAAATCCGTTTTCGGTAGATCCAACAGTGATTAGAAAGTTAGCAGACTTAGGTGTAATCACGGGATCAGAAAGTTAGGTGTTATTCATGATGTTGAGGTGTGGACATTCTTTAGAGTCGATGTCCAAATAGAGGAAATTCTGCTTGTAAGAATGTGTCTGGGTTTGATGCATTGGGACTCAGTGGAAGGCAGTGAAGACTCTTGGGTCAAGAATTCTGATGCTTCATTTCACGCTACCCACAGCAGTGAAGCACTGCAGAATCTGAAAGTTGGAGACTTTGGAAAGGTAAGACTTGTGAACGATGAATGTTCGCTGTATATGGTCGGATTACCGTCTGAGGGAGTGACCGTCCCAGTTCAGAAGAGAAACAAAGTCCGGTTCACAGAATCCCATGGGCAGAAGAGGGAGACCTTTTACAAGTAGGAAGCCTAGAGCTACAAGGAAGATTCAGGTTGAACGAGCATGGAAAGGTTCAGAAAAATCAGTCGAAGGATATTGTGGCAATAAGAGCACAGATTATTGTTTCAGTTGCAGGGTTTTGCAATAGTGGGAGCATAGGTCGTGTTTCAATCATAGGTCCAGGACGACAGTGGATTTAGAACCAGTTTTCAGCTGTAAAAGTCTCTCCGGTTTTGATAACTTGCTAAATATGGAGAGTGTTGTTGTTTGTTCCTAGATTGTTCCAGGATTCGGTAGTTCATTTTCAGTGGGAGCCGATAGGGACAGAGAACGGGTCAAGGGCAGTTTAAGTCATGACGAACATGTTGAAACTCATGAGAGTTTTAACGGGCCTTTCAGGTTAACTGATGAGAAGGCCGGGGTAACTAGGAATGAGCTAAGATCAAAAAGTGTTTTTTGGGATGCACAGTTGAAGCACAGGTGAAGATTGTTCCGTGGCTTCAAGTGGGAGATTGTTGAGTGTGAAGCCACTCTTATGGTTTGTCAAAGAAGCTATAGAGAAAAAGTGGGAAGGTTTGAACTGAAGGGTTTTCTAGCAAACAATGAACACAAAATAATCTAATGGTTCACATGCAACCCTAGAAAGATCTATGTTTTCTTCTATGAAGATAATAAACTAAAACCTAAAAGCCAACAATTATTTCTAAAGTTTAAATCAGAAGAACCAACCTTTGAATCTTGTTCTTGAAGCTAGCAGCAAAAGTATCCTGCCTCAAATGCAAGTCACACCCAAAGAAATGGAGAAGACAGTCCAGCAGAGTTTATTTGGTGAAAGTGGCGCAGGTTTTAGGGTGGCCAGGTGCCTCCTTTTATAGCCTCCAAGGGTTACAGCTGAAACCCTAAGGAGCCTCCAAATGGGCAAGCCTGCAAACCAATTGGACCAAGCCTTTTTCTAAACCCTAATTAGGGTTTCGCCATTTTGAGGAACCCTCCTCAATTGGCGCCATTTATGGCCCCTGTCCACCTGGCCAGCCTTTTATTCAACTATTGAATAATTACAAAATCAGTCCCTGCACTTTTAATTAATTAATTTAATCACTAAATTAAATCCAATTAATTCTAGATTAAATCTCAATTAATTATTATAGTTTCTAATTAATATATTAACACTTAAATATATTAATAAACCATTTAATTAATTCTATTGATTTATTACACAATTAATAAATCAACCTTTAACTCTACTGAACTCTATCCTGACCTCCAGCTATGAGGGCAACCCAAATGGACTTTGCTTCAATTAACAAGATAAATATAAATATAAGGTCATGACTTAGACACCTAATCCAACAGTCTCCCACTTGGATAAGTCTATGACTTTAATTTATCTTCTGATTAATAAACAACCTGCAGCTTCCTAGAAACTGCTGCTGAACTTTGACCCAGTCAGTTCTGTCCATAGATAAGTGATCATATGATCATTCGCCCAACAAGATATTTTCAGACACGAGACATGGATTGAGATCAATCTCTGTCCGATACTCTGTTTCCCGATTTCCGATTCTGCTTATGACTTTCGGACTTCTAATTGAACACATCAATTTAGTCCAGGCTGGCCAGCACTTAAGTCAACTTCAAAATCATCGAGAGGCCTACAGATATCTGTTTCCCATCGGGGTCAAGGAACGAATAAGCTTTGACTCATATGGTTGTGTCTTTTACTTATCAAATCGTACACAACAATGCATTTTATAACATCGAGTTACCGATGTGTTTCGCATCATCAATGCACAACCGACTCGTAAATTTCAACTCATATGTCTCCGCTTCAAGATCATACGATGTTATCGTCTCAACATTGCTCGTGATGAAATCCATGAAGCAATCTGTTGAGCGCGGGTTTATCCAATACTCAAATCTCTATTTCTAAGTACTCGTGAATGTTGTAGCAGTCTTACTGCAATGTCTAACTCCTTAGACAATCTACAAATCAATTCACGACAGTCTTCGTTTATACTTACTCCCGAAAAGTATGAGCGACTGTGGCCTTTTGAATAATCAAATTATTTGGGAAGTGAAACATGCAAAAACGAAACTTAAAATCTGACGGGTGGCTACTCTTGCTAATTACCAAGTCTCCACGAGGTAATCACCGAGTCGGATTTTACATAAAACTATTATCGGTTTCTAGATTCCTATTAAACTAATTAATTCGTGTTATGTATCTATGTCTACTTGACCTTTCACTCTTTCTGTGTATCCAAATGTTATACATTGATACACTTTATCTAATCAGACATTCTTCCGATGATATCTCAATTTGGTCATACCGTCATTCTCACTAACAACTCCATTCTATGTACTGTGACTTTCCATGGTTCTCGGGATCTTTGGTCCACATGACTGCACCCTAAGACTATTTCGAGGAGTTACGATGTGCCGGTGAGCCACACGCGCTCTATCGGAATGCCAACGAAATTCTTTAACCATTAAGTCCTTATTTTAAAACTCTTTTCAAATTGTTATCAATATTCACCCCAATCATTTTCCAATGATTTCTCATGTATGTACAAAATCCATTAAGTATTCCCAGCCAGGTCATATCCTGAATCTGACTCACTATGCTCTAAGCATTAAGTCATCAAGACATGTTCATGACACTTCTGATCGATCCAAGAAACTTGTTGGATTCGATCTAGTCCTATTCCAAACCCTTTTGGAATCTTAGGATTACTTATAATCCTTGTGTCACGACCTTTAAAAAACTATATCCTTCCGGACATTTTTTCTTCATGCATCTTGAATCTTATCAAGATCATGCTTACTATGGCCAGGTCAATACTGATGACGACATTTATCTGATATATGTCAATGGATTATGTGAGCATGCTGCACCTTCTTTATATCTCTCATGCCAAATCATTACACTTTACAATGACAGAAAACTATTTCCTAGGGCAATGCATCTTAAGTCTCATCAAGATCATTTTGGCAGAGTTTCGATCTATCTCATAGACGTTTATAACCACCCGAGCATGCCGTATCTTTATTAATTCTTTCATAGCGATCCGTCTCTTAACACCAAGTCGTTAAACTTTGTAATGAAAAGAGACGTTTCCTAGAAGCATTATGTAACACACATACGGAGATAGATAATAGCGACGCTCCCACTGGCTTTAACACGGTTATGGACTATTCACAAAATCCAGAGCTTATGGTACATTTTTGAGAATCCAAACCTTTCTGACATCTTAATGGATATCTTTCAGCCCTTTCTCAAAATCCAATCCTTTGGCATATTTTTAGAATCTGAATATCCTTTCTTACGAGATGCCCGCGGGGAAATCCCGGGCCCACGTACCTTTATACTCACATACTCTTTGTGAGTCCCCATTAGTGTGCCGGTGATCCACACGCGCTCCACTAACGACTTACATTATGCAGTATCCTTTCAGATTTCATCTTCTATTGAGAGTGCTTCTCTCGGAGTCAATTACTTGACTCTGAGTATCGTCTCACTCAACCAGATGTTCTGAAGGTACGTTTCTTTCCATGTTGGTTTCTTTTGATGATTACTCCCACTGGTTTTAAGACTAGTTGTTAAATTAATCAAACTGTCACATAGACTGTATCTCGTCCTAAGGTTCTCTTAATTGGCAGCAACCGGGCTCACCAATGCTTCCAAGTAGTCGGATTGAAAATCCGTACCAACTATAGTGTTTTACCACTATTCGGTATGTCACCCCGATCATAACTACTTATGACAGTGATCGGTACTACTGGTCAAGAGAAGGTTATGTCAGTACAAAAACAGAAATCTGATTTCTGCTCTAAGCGTAGTGATGACTAAAGGTTCTTTCACTTGGCTAATCCTGAACTCATTCAGGACTGTCCCAACTCCCACTGTCACCTTAGAATATGAGTTCTTTCTAAAAGAGCTCTTTCTCTTCCAGATACAGCGGGATAGCCAGTGAAACGACATTTCTGATTAGGTTCGGGCTGGTCATGAGGTTCGGACGAACACTAGAAGACCCTGGACCTTTAATGTACAAGTGGGACAATCCCAGCTTTACATTTCAGACAGTGTCTGCAAAACCTACATAGTCGAAGATGTGGTTGGAATATAGTCTGACTGTTTTAGTATTCCATGTATCGAAAATTAATTTCCAATGTATCTCATACATTGAGGATCGAACTGTTTCGACCAACGCTCCATCATCTTCCCTAAGACACATTATAACTATAAATGTTCTTGGAAGGAAATAAACTGTGAAACATTTTCCCAGTTTATGTTGTCACTCAGGTTCTCTGGGTCTTGTACTTCCTTTGAAGTCCTTGAACTATTCAAAGATTCAATCCAATCGCTTATTCTGATAAGCGAGGTCATATTCGTCATACCGATTGACAAATATTGTGAAGTACAAACAATTGTGTTCTATTCGGAGATTCGATCAATACACAACAACTGATGTGTTCGTTGCTTCTAATCTCAATCTCTTTTACATCTCTATGTAAACTTATGACTTTGTTAATTCTGTTCAAGATTTGCAATCTTCAGTTGACTCTAAGTCAACTGATTCCAAAATCCTATCCTTTGGATCTTTGGGTGATTCATTTCTTGCCACATGTGCTTTATAAAGAACTTAATCATCATCTGACTCTAAGTCAAATGATTCCAAAGTCCTGTCCAACTGGATCTTTGGTTGATTCATTTCTTAACACATTAAGAACTCAATTCATCATGTGACTCTAAGTCAAATGATTCCAAAGTCCTGTCCAACTGGACTTTTGATTGAATTGATTCTTACAACATTTATCTTAACAATCATAAGGGACACAATTCTAAAATCCAAACACTTTGGATGCATTCAACATTCAAGTTATTACTAATCATGCATTCAACACATTCATATAACATTTCAAGGATATTTCAAACAATAGATGTTAAAAGAAAACGACAATTTTATTAAAACCAAATCCTTGAACAATGTATAATATGATAGACAATGTCATACGCATCTAGAAGCTAATAACAATATTTCAAAACCGCATGAGCCGGAAATCCAATCCAAATGTGCTCCTATGCGGCAATGTCCCGTACCCTACTGATTCCCTGCATACAAACCAAAATGTGACTATCACAGTATGCATCAAGGAATTATGGAACATGAGTTTGAGGTTTTTAGATATACCTGAGCTTTCAAAGGATTTTGACTTTGGAGCGTCTTTCAATCTTTTCACGACTGTATCCGATTCTGTAGATTCCCAGCTTAAGACATATCCAGACGATCTGGGTCGTTTCTTGCTGTGTCTTTCCACTGGACTTAATCCAGAAGTAGCTGAACCATTGGAGCTATGCTTGTCCAAGAGTGACTCGTATAAAGTCAACAGTGGACGCATTTCCATTAAGGTCTTTTTCTGGTCTTCCTTTCTATACGTCTGAATGAACATATCGTACTTACCAGTCAGTGAAGCGAGTAGAGTGTTAACACTCGACTCCTGACTCATAGAATAACCAAGTTTGTACAATTCGCCTATGTACGCTTCAATCTGAAGAACATGTGAATCGATGCTACTTCCTTCTTTTAACTTACACTCTGCAAGTCTTTTGAAGATCCTAGCTCGCTCCTCTTCAACCGGTTTTCGGAACCTTTCCTCAACCGATTGCATTAACTCATATGGCCCCACGGATTCAAAATCCTTGCGGAACTCAGGGTCAATGGTCAATAGCATGATGTCACGAATCTTTTCAGATTCATCAACTAATAAGTCATGCTTATCATAAAGGCTCTTTATGATGACTTGTTTCGGTGGAACAGGGATCGGATACTCGGTGAGATGAAGCTTGCCCGCAATGCCGAGAGCTAGTCTCCAATTGCAAAGCCATTCCTTATAGTTAAGGCCAGTCAGCCTTTCTATATTTAGCAGGTGCTTTCTGATGCTCTCAGAAATGGGTGAAAGAGGAGAGGGAAGAGAATAGACACTTGGTTCAGACACCTACAATAAACAGAATTTTATTAGTTTAATTAATCCTTTTAAATAATTACCCAATATATTATTTATTAAGGCTAGGACCCAAAATACCCCAACTATGGTGTGAAGAGGGATGCCGTAATCACAATATAATGGTCATTAAGGTAGATAATACACTTATCAATTTCATCTTATGAAATTCCTAGATCTGTTGAGACACATTGAACTGTTCAATGGCATGTTTAGTCTCGGATATACCCCACTGTTTGTGACTGGGATGCCGAGGATCACAAATCGGGTGTGAATAACCATGCAAATTCGCTCGGTACTCTCGAAGTCAATTGTCATCTCTAATTAACGTGCCGGTTAACCACACACGCTCCGTTAATAATGACAAAATCGAGAAACCCATTGCGACTCTTTGCGGACCCCAGTTGGCGTGCCGGTAAACCACACACGCTCCACCAACGTTCCACAAAGTGCAATGTGCAATTCCATGGATTAGCACCAATTCACATTTTTTAACCTAAAGTAACTAGATTGGGTTTTGTTTAAGGTTCTAGTACTTTCAATTATAGCATTATACTTTTAAGAGGCTTAGCGGTTCTATCAAACCCGTTCGGCTAACGACACTCGACTGACCAGGAGAGCGGTGGGTAAGAGTAGATACCCATTAGACTAACATTTTATAGTCAGTCGCCTTATACCCTCTTTATAGGACAGTTTTGTGAATGAGGCCTACTTGCGGTAAGACTAACCAATTTTCTTATATATAAATAATTAACTTTTAATCATAAATATATAAGATATATTTTAATCTTATTAAAATATTTTAGAATTAATTTAATTATAATTTTCGCAAATTTTAAACTATTTTTCGAAAATTTAATTAATTCTTTAAGCTGATTTAATTGATCTTTTAATTAAACAATTAATTAAACTAATTAAATGAAATATAGACATCACAAAATTAATCAAATTAATTACCTATATTTATCCCTAGATTTCGAGATTTACCATATATGGATAAAGGATTCTAGTTATTTAATTAATCAACAATTACCATAAATAACAATCCTAATCAAGGCAAGTAAATCAAGCAAATAAAGGGGATCCAAGGGGTGGCGGCTCGGGTTAGGAAACCCTAGCCTAGATTTCGACCAAAGCCTCATCCAAGAGGTGTTTTTCGCACAAAACCTTAAGGCAAACATAGATTAAGCAGTTTATATCAAACACAAGAAAACAGCCTAAGCTCTGATACCACTGAAGGGTTTTCTAGCAAACAATGAACACAAAATAATCTTATGGTTCACATGCAACCCTAGAAAGATCTATGTTTTCTTCTATGAATACAATAAACTAAAACCTAAAGGCTAACAATTATTTCTAAAGTTTAAATCAGAAGAACCAACCTTTGAATCTTGTTGTTGAAGCTAGCAGCAAAAGTATCCTGCCTCAAATGCAAGTCACACCCAAAGCAATGGAGAAGACAGTCCAGCAGAGTTTATCTGGTGAAAGTGGCGCAGGTTTTAGGGTGGCCAGGTGCCTCCTTTTATAGCCTCCATGGGTTACAGCTGAAACCCTAAGGAGCCTCCAAGTGGACAAGCCTGCAAACCAATTGGACCAAGCCTTTTTGTAAACCCTAATTAGGGTTTCGCCATTTTGAGGAACCCTCCTCAATTGGCGCCATTTATGGCCCATGTCCACTGGCCAGCCTTTTATTCAACTATTGAATAATTACAAAACCAGTCCCTACACTTTTAATTAATTAATTTAATCACTAAATTAAATCCAATTAATTCTAGATTAAATCTCAATTAATTATTATAGTTTCTAACTAATATATTAACACTTAAATATATTAATAAACCATTTAATTAATTCTATTGATTTATTACACAATTAATAAATCAACCTTTAACTCTACTGAACTCTATCCTGACCTCCAGCTATGAGGGCAACCCAAATGGACTTTGCTTCAATTAACAAGATAAATATAAATATAAGGTCATGGCTTAGACACCTAATCCAACATGAACAAGTTTGTCAACAAAAGGAGGAAGACTTGTAGGTGGTTGTTTATTCAAAGCTTGCTTCTATCTTTGATTTTAACATTCTCATTTTCACACTAATTTATGTATATTATATACATTCCAAGATGTATATAATTAGAGCTTCAGTTGAAGAGATTTATGCACCACACAACACCATGTAACACATAGAGAGAGTGCAGAGTAGCACCAAGAAATGAAACTGTTGAAAATACGATAACTGATCTCCACGAACAAGGTTTTTAAGCCTATTACCGTGTGACAGATATGTATTTTATCTATAATATGCGGAATAAATAAGAGTTGCGGAATAAAATTAAGTTACTAAAAGCTATAAATAAATAGACAGAAAGCGGTAAATAAAGTAAAAGTTAGAAGTTAGATGTTAGATGTAATAAACGCCATTATCAACGATAACGTGTTTTTACAATAAATAAAAAGGTTAGAAGTTAGAAGTTAGATGTCTCGGTTAAATACAGTCCACATATGTTTTCGTTGTTACGGTTCAATTTGGGTGTATTGGAAGTTTGGTACAGTTGATTTATTACAGTTTAAATAAATCAATAACGACACATATAATTTTAAAAGAACTTATCGATAGTTGCGGAAGATAGCGTTTTTCTTGATGTGTCGATTTCTTGTTCTTCACGATAAGATGAGGTTTTGGTGATTTTTGGTGTCGGGTAGAGGTTGTTTAGAGGTTTGGAGTTTGGTGTCGGGTAAGGGTTGTTTGAAGGTTTGAGGTTTGGTGTCGGGTAGAGGTTTTGTATGGTGTCGGGTAGAGGTTTTGTATGGTGTCGGGTAGAGGTTTCTTGCGGTTTTGCGGTTTGATCCTCGTTGCCAAATGCAGAAATATAAGAATTTTGAGCTATTTGGTCGTGGATATGCTTGAGGTTAATGTGTGTAAGTTATGCAAAATCAGCTAGAGGATGCCTCTATTTATAGTCTGTTCCAGCGGAGATCGGGTCGCGATGAGATAAAGATCGGGTCGCGATCTTGAGTGTAGTGCGTAGCTACGTCGGCCACGATCCGACTCGATGGAGTTGGTCGCTGGGATCGGGTCGCGATGAGATAAAGATCGGGTCGTGATCCTGGTAGGGTCGCGATGGTTGGAAGGTAGGGTCGCGATCTCGTCGGGTTGCCGTAGGATCGCGATCCTTGGTCAGCAAAGCGTCACGTGTTTGTCACTTGGATAGGGTCGCGATCCTGGAAGGATAGGGTCGCGATCCATGCTGTTTCAGCCTTTTTCTTCTTTTGTTTTGATTTTCTTCGCTTTGCGACACTTGAGCTGTTGGGTCGCGATTGCTGTCGCTGGGTGACATTTTTGCTCTTTGGTACATAGCGTCATTTTCTCCGGTTTGGTTGATCTTGAATTTATGCAATCTGAAATAAACTGTTAATAAAAACATTTCGACTTATTTCAGTGATGGTCACATAAAAACATAAAAACATTATTCAACAATTTCCCCCTATGTGATCATTAATGAAATGAGGAGAAAAATGTTTGATTGAAATTCTTGAAATTTGGATAAGACATTTATAAAACCATATCACTTGTTTTGAAAGAGTGTGACTAGATTTTACTTATGTTTTGAAAAATGTTTGTCAAGAATATTTGTTTCTGAATCAAATTTTCATGTTCAATTATCAAAAGGTTTTTGTATATGTATTTTCATAGTATTCCTTAAGATTTTATAACATTTATAAAGACGACAAGTGATCTTAATAGGTCGATTCAGATGAACTTCTCATAGGTATATCTCACACTTGACTGAGGTGTTTGTTTGTTCTGGGTGCAGAACGGGTGTATAATCACTAAAGATGAGTGATATCTCTCAGTTTGAAGGTGTTGACTTATGCTTAATGTGAATTTATACCTATATACTTTAGTCACTTGGTCTTCATTTTAGATAATCAATCACATAAGACTGGTTTCGGCATTACTCAGTGGGTTTCTTTATTCATGCCATTGATGTTCACTCTCTATCCGTCGGGAAATACATGTAGAGGGGTTTAGAAATTTTCATAGTGCAGTTTGCAACTAAGAATATCCAATTAGGAAGGCTACAGTATCCCGGTAAGTCTTCGGTTTTTTTTTTTTGAGAATCTGTTTGTTTGGAAAGTTTTGAGAGATGTCTGTCTTGATTGATTGTTGTTGTAAATCTTCCTTTTCTTTGGTGAGGTGTTCACCTTTGTCTTTATCTTTTCTTGACTTTCGTAAATACCTTTTGTGTAAAAGATATTTGATGTGTTTACCAGTTGTGATCTGTTGACATCATTTGCGTTTTGAGATTTTGAGTTTTCTTCTGGTTTTCTTGGATACGACTTTGTCGTTTCTTCAATTGTCAGACATGCTATGCAAGATGAAATATCTTTTCTGAAGTGGCTTGATTGAGGATAGGTGATATAAAAGACAGTTTGTCTAATATATAAGAAAATGATTGTATCGTCCCTGGTCATCTTGATATCTAAGCAAAAATGAGACTAGCATCACGGTATAAGAGTATAAATCCTATAAGTCATAATGAAAACACCTTTGCTCACAGAAATGAATTCCACTTTGCATTTAAAGACGAGGCACAATTTCTCACATGGGTTTGGTTTTCATCTGAATCTCCTGATCTTATGTCCCTTTACAGATAAAATCGTTATATTTGAAATAAATTCAAAGGGAATAGGAGAATGTACATAACAAAAAAGTTTGAAATTTGAACCTTCTCTTTAATTAAGAATCAATATAACTGAGAACATTCATCGAGCATAAGTATCTGAAAATTTAGAAGATGTTAATCACATGGTTTTATAAAAACTTTTATTCAATTTTTTTTGTGATTTTTGATTATGTGGATGTTTTTGAAAAATTTGGTTATTTGAATGTTTTTGGTAAATTTTGGTTTGGGGGTGGAATGGGGTAACGAGAGTTCCCCCATAAATGATGCATTGAGATTATTTGGACAGGTGGATTGGGGTGTTTTTAGGATGATTCTGGTTTTGGTGGTTCCCCCTCGACTGGATCCGCATCATTTTGGTTTGATTGTGAAGTTTCTGCATCGGAGGTAGTGTGGGTTTGAAGTCTTGTAGAAGGCTATGGTTTGTTGTCATATGCTTGGAACGGCCACTATCGATATACCATGTATCATCCTTGGGCTCTCCAGCACAAAGTACCTGCAATTAGACAGAAAGTTTAGGTACCCAAACCATGGTGGTTCCTGATTTATTAATGGTTTTCGGTGATTTGAAATCATTATGGTTTTTGTTAATTGGACGAAGTGGTTGAGGTTTGATTTGTCTTATCAGATTTTCCCAATTTAAGATTTGTTTTTGAAAACCTGTAAGTTGAAATGGTCTTTGATTTTGTGAAAGGTATCCTATATGTGAAGATCTGTTTGATAACCTTTCTTTATGTCTGGGATTTGGATGGTTTTGAAAAAGTTTTAGTTTTGGATTGAAAGTTTGGTTTTGTGGCACAGAGACAGGTTTCAAAGGTTTCTTTTGGGTTTGTTTGAAAACTTTGGGCTTGCTTTGTTCCTTTTGAAGAGCAATTGGTTTAGAGGTACTGCCTGTCTCGTAAAAGGAGTTTCGGTTGGTAATTTGGATTTGGTGGGTTGAAGAACTATTAGTGAAAGATCTTTTGGAAATAGTGAAATCAGTATCATCTGGGTTACAGTTGATAACTGTTTCGTCGTCTGAATTTTCCTCATTAACAGATGTGGATAGATCTGCTAGAGTTGATTCAGAGTTTTCACTGTTTGTCCTGGTTTCTTGTTTGGCTTGTTCGATTTCGAAGGATTCTCTTCCTAATCCAGGTCTGTGATTTGTATCGATTTTGCCAGATCCTAAGGATGTTGCTTTGATGAAAATATCATCACTTAGTTTTCTAGCAATATTGATAGAATCCAATTTTCCTTGAAATCTTTGATTCTCAGATTCAAGAAGTTTGATTTGTTTTGAAGAATCATCTAGTTTTTGAATCAAACTAGTGTTTGTGTCGGTTAAATCTTGAATTTTTAGTTTTAACTGAAGGACTTCTATTTCTAAGGTATCGTTTATTTCAGATGAAAAAACAGATTGATTTTTTATTTCTAAGTCCTTTTTTTGTTTTAGAGCTTCATTTAATTGGTCTAAGACGTGATTATATTCTTCTGTTTTTCGTTCTACGTCTCTTTCAAGTTTGTCTCTAGTCTTTGTTGATTCTCCAAATCTGAGTTGCAAGGTTTGTAATTCAGATTTGCAGATATCAGATTTGACTATTGTGTCATGATATAGTTTGAGATCAGCTTTCAAACTGTTCTCAATCTTAGTCATGTGGGACTCAAATGGGGTTCTTGAAAGACCAATTTCTGAGATCATAGACCATACCTGATCGATGACATATGGAGCTCTTGAGTAGGTTGTGGAAGACATTTTTGGGTTGTTTTTTTTTTTAATTTTTAAATATTTTTTTTTTTTTTTTTGAAAGGATTTTGAACAAGTGATATTAAAATGAAATTTTTAAGGAAAACTTATTGGTGGTTTATAAAAACGCTACACAATAGTTTTCGACAAAAATTTCAGACTAAATCACACAAGCTCTGATACCAATTGTTGAAAATACGATAACTGATCTCCACGAACAAGGTTTTTAAGCCTATTACCGTGTGACAGATATGTATTTTATCTATAATATGCGGAATAAATAAGAGTTGCGGAATAAAATTAAGTTACTAAAAGCTATAAATAAATAGACAGAAAGCGGTAAATAAAGTAAAAGTTAGAAGTTAGATGTTAGATGTAATAAACGCCATTATCAACGATAACGTGTTTTTACAATAAATAAAAAGGTTAGAAGTTAGAAGTTAGATGTCTCGGTTAAATACAGTCCACATATGTTTTCGTTGTTACGGTTCAATTTGGGTGTATTGGAAGTTTGGTACAGTTGATTTATTACAGTTTAAATAAATCAATAACGACACATATAATTTTAAAAGAACTTATCGATAGTTGCGGAAGATAGCGTTTTTCTTGATGTGTCGATTTCTTGTTCTTCACGATAAGATGAGGTTTTGGTGATTTTTGGTGTCGGGTAGAGGTTGTTTAGAGGTTTGGAGTTTGGTGTCGGGTAAGGGTTGTTTGAAGGTTTGAGGTTTGGTGTCGGGTAGAGGTTTTGTATGGTGTCGGGTAGAGGTTTTGTATGGTGTCGGGTAGAGGTTTCTTGCGGTTTTGCGGTTTGATCCTCGTTGCCAAATGCAGAAATATAAGAATTTTGAGCTGTTTGGTCGTGGATATGCTTGAGGTTAATGTGTGTAAGTTATGCAAAATCAGCTAGAGGATGCCTCTATTTATAGTCTGTTCCAGCGGAGATCGGGTCGCGATGAGATAAAGATCGGGTCGCGATCTTGAGTGTAGTGCGTAGCTACGTCGGCCACGATCCGACTCGATGGAGTTGGTCGCTGGGATCGGGTCGCGATGAGATAAAGATCGGGTCGTGATCCTGGTAGGGTCGCGATGGTTGGAAGGTAGGGTCGCGATCTCGTCGGGTTGCCGTAGGATCGCGATCCTTGGTCAGCAAAGCGTCACGTGTTTGTCACTTGGATAGGGTCGCGATCCTGGAAGGATAGGGTCGCGATCCATGCTGTTTCAGCCTTTTTCTTCTTTTGTTTTGATTTTCTTCGCTTTGCGACACTTGAGCTGTTGGGTCGCGATTGCTGTCGCTGGGTGACATTTTTGCTCTTTGGTACATAGCGTCATTTTCTCCGGTTTGGTTGATCTTGAATTTATGCAATCTGAAATAAACTGTTAATAAAAACATTTCGACTTATTTCAGTGATGGTCACATAAAAACATAAAAACATTATTCAACAGAAACATTCCTAGTTATCCACCGTGGACGTAGGTCAGTTTTGGACCGAACCACGTTAAATTTTTGTGTTCTTAATTTGTGAGCTGAGTGTGTGAGTTCCGTGTCCGTATGCTAAGTGTCTCGATCCTAACATCATGTTGTGGTGAACTCCACGGGACTAGTAAAGGCGGTGGCTCGTGACCAGGACCAGACATTTTCTAACCGCAGCCCTCCAGTCACAGCGCTAACTATCACGTATGGTGGCAACGATATTGTGTGGAACAACAACAAAACACACTGGCGTAGCATGCGTAAGCTTTTAGCTAGCCAAGTTATGAGCAGTGAAAATCTCCAAGCTTGCCGGAGTTTTCGAACACATGAAGTGAGAAGGCTGGTGAACGAAGTTTACTTTAAGCTCGGAACAAAGATCAATATTAACGAAGTTGCTTTCAATACCGAGGTTAATGTCGTGACAAGCATGTTGTGGGGTCATAGCAAATCTGACGAATGGAAGGATTCTAGTGATATTGGAGATGGGTTTCGAGAAGTTGAGTTCAAGATTATAGAGTTACTCATAGCGCCAAACATATCTGATTTTCTCCCAGTCTTATCGTGCTTAGATCTACAAGGAAGGCAGCGAGATATGCAAAAGAACCTGGAATATGTTGATAAAATATTCGACAACATTATCCAAGGAAGAATCGAAGCCAACTCCACCAAAATCGAGGGAGAAGTTAATGAAGATCGAAGGAAGGACTTTGTGCAGATGTTGTTAGAGCTTAAAGAGCAGAAAGATACTCCAACGTTGTTTAACATCACTCAAATGAAGGCCCTACTAATAGTAATTAACCCTCTCGTTACTTGATTTTGTTCTTTCTGAAACTAGAAAAACGTCTTATTCATGAACACAACTTATGCTAAACAACGGGAAATTGTCATAACAGGACATAGTGGTTGCCGCAACAGACACAACATCAACAATGGTAGAATAGGTAATGGCAGAGATTTTGCTATGTCCAGGTGTATTGAGAAAGGTCCAAGATGAACTAACAGAGGTTATTGGCATGAATATTCTCCAAGAATTTCATCTTCCCAGATTAACATATTTGGATGCAGTCATCAAGGAGACATTTAGGGTACACCCTCCACTTCCACTCCTAATCCACAGATGTCCTGATGAATCGTGCATGGTGGGCGGATACACCATTCCAAAGGGTACTATCGTTTATATGAATGTTTGGGCAATCCATCGGGATCCCAAGAACTGGGCCAATCCATTGGAGTTCAAACCCGAGAGGTTCTTGAACAGCAAATGAGATTACAATGGAAATAATTTGAAGTTTTTGCCATTTGGATCAGGGAGAAGAATATGCCCAGGAATCCCCCTTGGGGAGAAGATGTTGATGTATATATTGGCGTCGCTCTTGCATTCGTTTGAATGGAGCTTGGCTGAAGATGAAGAGTTTGAGCTTTCTGACCAGTTTGGACTTGTGACTAAGAAAAGGAAACCGCTAATAGCCATACCCAGTCAAAGGTTATCTGATGCAAGCCTCTACTTTTCATAGAAGACTAGTAATTGTTGGATAAATTGATTTGATAACCACAAATTAGTATTTATCTTTTATATTTTATTAGTTTAAATTATTAGATAAGGATAAGTGTTTTTGAATGTTCCGATTTTGATATTAGATTAGGATAGTTTATTAGTATAAATAAGGCTTTAGGTATTAGTCAAGTTGCAGCAATAAAAGAGTTTTTTTCTTTCCTTTTGCAAACAGTACGTACATAACTATTTCATATTCAAAGTTCTTTTTTTATTCTCCTCCTGTGCATTGTATACGTGAGTTTGGTTTGGGGTTTGAAGCTTTATAACCTACACTTGGTATCAGAGCACCCGGGTTCCGTTGAAGGGGGTGTGAATCGTTTTTATTAGCGGGCGAAAAAAAAACCGCTTCCACTCTTGATCATCCGGTCGTGTTGAAAATAGACTAACCGGGGAGGTGCGTAAAAAGAACGAACGGAAAAAATTCGTCAAAGCAGGTGGCTTTTGGATTTGGTTCGTTTTTGCAAGTGCAAGAAGACAGTAAAGCTAGGAGCTTGTTTTCTTGGTCGGTGGAAAAGTTCTCTTGGAACGGGTTTTGATCGGAAAAGAGTTGAAGCTGTCAAAAAAATAAATGGCAAAAGGAGAAGGTTTGATGTCGTATCAGGTTCTGATTTTGACTCCGATAAACTATCCGGTGTGGGCTATCAAGGTGAAGTCAGTTATGGATGCATATGGGTTGTGGGAGACGGTCGACTCAAGAACTTTAGTCTTTAGGTGCAGAACCGGATCCAAAGAAGTCTAAACAAGCCCTCGCGTTTCTATTTCAAGCAATACCAGAAGAGATGGTCTTGCAAATGGCGAGTTACACTGATCCAAAACAAGTATGGGATGGTCTAAAAACAAGATATTTGGGAGTGGATCGGGTGAGAACAGCTCGGCTTGCAACATTGAAAAGGGAGTTGGAAAGCTTACGCATAAAGGAGGGAGAAACCGTGGATGATTTTGCAACCAAGTTGAGTGGTTTAGCTTCGAAAGCAAGGAGTCTTGGGTACGAACTTGAAGAAGTGGACTTGGTAAAGAGGCTACTCGATTCTATGCCTAAGTCTTTTCTTCAAATTGTGGCGTCAATTGAGCAATGCTTTGACTTGGATTCGATGCTTTTTGATGAGGCCGTTGGTAGATTGAAGGCATACGATGAGCGAATAAAAGGAACGGAGAAAACGGAGGACGTTCAAGGTGGTTTGTTGTTGACTAGTGAAGAAAAAATCACATGTTTGTAAGCATTGTGGCAGCGGAGGTTCAAATCGGGATGACTTTGGACGTGGCCGGGGAAGAGGTCGGGGATCCGGGAAAAGTCGGGATGGTAATGAGCGTTTCCAACGGGATAAAAGTCACGTTAAATGTTACAAATGTGGTGAGTTTGGTCACTATATGAACGAGTGTCCTAAGTGGGAGAATCAAGAAGCAAATATGATCGAAGAGGAGGAGCCATCATTGCTATAAGTAAGTGGTATGATCAAATCAATTAAGGGGTGAATGTTGGATAAATTGATTTGATAAGCACAAATTAGTATTTATCTTTTATATTTTATTAGTTTAAATTATTAGATTAGGATAAGTGTTTTTGAATGTTCCGATTTTGATATTAAATTAGGATAGTTTATTAGTATAAATAAGGCTTTAGGTATTAGTCAAGTTGCAGCAATAAAAGAGTTTATTTCTTTCCTTTTGCAAACAGTACGTACATAACTATTTCATATTCAACGTTCTTTTTTTATTCTCTTCCTGTGCATTGTATACGTGAGTTTGGTTTGGGGTTTGAAGCTTTATAATCTACAGTAATTAGAGCCTACTATTGTTGGCATAAATAAAAGGTAAGTTTCTGCTGTTAGAAGTGTTCAAAACGTGAAATCCTTTACTTCCCATATCCCAGTTCTTGAATTTTAGTTTACCAAAAATATATGCCAAGAAGTAATTTTTTTCTATATATGACAAAAAAGTTAAAAGAAGGTTTCGTCTTAATTAATGATTGCTACAATCTTACTGATCCATCACCACTAGAGTTAAATCCAAGATTTGTGGTCTATTAATTTTTTATCAATGAAATATCGAATTATCTTCTACATGTTTAAATAAAACACCTTTATCTTCACATATTTGTCTAACTACTGGAAAGATTATCTCTTGTACCCAAATTAATGACGTGTTCTCATGACACCTGAACCTCCGATTATGAGCTTGAAGAGAATTAAATAAAACTCATGAATACCAATAAAGTTAAGACGCATTTTGGTAAATGTTGGTGTGTAGTCAGATGTATCCGGAGCCACTACACCCTGGTCGATTCGGCTAGTTCACATCCCAACAATCACCAATTATTTTCTTACTTCTTGATGGAACATCTTAGGAAGCCTAAAAAAATATAACGAATCCTAAAGTCAGCACGACTGAAACATCTCGTCTACCCATGTCGTCACAGCGTAAGACTATATTATTCAAGTTTAGAGGGAAATGAAAAAAAGTCACGAACAAAATCTAAGAACTCTTGTTGGTACCATTGAGAGTATCATTTTTACTAAGGGTGTTTGCGGTGCGGTATGGTGCGGTTTAGAGTAAAAATCGCAAATCGCACTGCATATGCGGTTTGGGCTTTTTGGAAACCACAAACCGCACCGTGAAATCTTCTAACCGCGTTATGCAGTGCGGTTGATTTGTACGGTTTAATAAATAATTTTAAACATTTACATAATTGTATAAGTTCTATACTCATCAGACTAAATGCAATTTTTTTATTATTACATGATTTTTGTTTGGGTTATCACTTTTTTTTGCTTGCTCGTCGTTTATTTTGTGATGGGTTTAGCTAGTCAAACTGTTAGGAATATAGATCTGAATGAATAACCTATTGTCCAGGAATAATAACGAGAATATGAAAGTGGAAATATAAACACAAAGAAACGACACACAGATTTACGTGGTTCTGTCCAAGATGACTTACGTCCACGGGCAAGAGAGAGTATTATTTATTCTAGAGCTAAATACAGATGTTACAGGGCGTACCTAGATTGATAATATCGGCCTCCTCTGACTAACGACTTATGACTTTTTAATACCTTCTAACCCTAATAATCGGCCTTTATATTTATAGGCTTTATAAATAGATGGAAACCCTAGCCGTCGCGGCCCGAAGGCGTCTGGTCAGCGACGCGACTAAACCCTAGAATTCCATTTCATTATTTAACAATCTCCACCTTGAATTGCGAATTCACCATAGCTCCACCTCACTCTAGAAACAAAAAAAAAACTTCCTCTTGTTTCCTGCCAGCTTGCACCGTAGGGACTTACCTCCTGCGAACATCAAGCAAATTCAAGCATAGCTGAACTTCTCCTTGGGTAACGACTTCGTTAACATATCTGCTTGATTCACCTTGGTATCGATCTACAAGATTGAGAACTTGCCTTCTTAAACTATGTCACGAATGAAATTCAACATGATATCAATATGCTTCGTCCTTTCATGATAAACCGGATTCTTTGCTAGACATAAAGTGCTTTCACTATCACAGTTCAAGATAGGATTATCCACCTTCAGCCCCAAACTCTCCACCAAACCATGTATCTAGATATATTCCTTTATACCTTCAGACATTGACATGTATTCCGCTTCAGTTGTAAACAAGGCAACTGTAGGTTGTAAAGTTGACTTCCAACTGATTGC
Source organism: Cichorium intybus (assembly GCA_023525715.1). Lineage (NCBI taxonomy): Eukaryota > Viridiplantae > Streptophyta > Magnoliopsida > Asterales > Asteraceae > Cichorium > Cichorium intybus. The sequence goes on from JAKNSD010000023.1 coordinate 2,313,283, forward strand.
ACATCCAAACAAAGTGTAAATATAACAGGTGAGTGATCTCCTTTTCACCAAGTCACCACTATGGTCTGAGTCTGCATATCCAACCAATTTACTATGGGTATTAGCACCATAGACTAAACAAATATCCTTAGTCCCCTTCAAGTATCACAAGATCTACTTGACTTCTTTCCATTGAGCTTTCCTAGGATTACTCATAAACCTACTAACCACACTAATTGCATGTGCTAAATCAGGTCTAGTACAGACCATAGTGTACATAAGACTTCCAACGGCACTCGAGTATCGAACTCTACTCATATAGTCTTTTTCTTCATCAATAGTTCGTATAGTGCTTCTGTTTAATTTAAAGTGCGCTACCAAAGGAGTTCCAAATGGTTTTGACTGATCCATGCCAAAAAACTTCCTCTCGTCTCCCGCTTTCCTGTCTCTCTGAGTCTCCATCCCCAATATCTTCTTTGTTGCACCCAATTCCTTCATGTCAAACTCACTTTCCAAAAGCTTCTTCAAATAATTAATTTCAACCATCTCCTTGGCTGCAATAAGCATATCATCAACATATAGCAACACATAAACAAAGGACCCATTGGACAACTGCTTCAAGTAGACACAATTATCAAACTAATTCCGAATGTAGCCATGCAAAACCATAAACAAATCAAATCTCTTATACCACTGTCTAGGACACTGCTTCAAACTATAAAGAGATTTCTTCAACAGACACACATGATCTTTATTAGAACCCGAAAAACCTTTAGGTTGTGACATATATATCTTCTCGTCTAAGCTTCCATGAAGAAATGCAGTTTTGACATCGAGCTACTCAAGCTCTAGAATAAACACATTCACCATAGCCAAAAGAACGTGAATTGACTTATGCTTCACGACAGGTGAGAAAAGCTCGTGATAATCAATTCCTTCTTTTTGTGAGAATCCCTTCGCCACCAACTGTGCCATGAACCTTGCAGGTTCAACTCCTGGAATTCATTCTTTCTTCTTAAACCCATTTTCATCCTACCAGTTTTACTCATTTCGGTAATGGAAAAAGATGCAAGTTTCATTCTTCTCAAGATATTGCATCTCTTCATTCATCGCTATCAACCAACTTGATCCTTCTTTACTTGCCACCACCTCTTTGTAAGACTGAGGCTCATCAGTACCAATGTTTTCACCAATAGCTAGTGCATATGCAACAAAAACAATATCACCATTAGTGACACACGTATCATATCTAGTTGGTTTCTTCGTGTTCCTTTTTGTTGAGTATGTTTGTGCTGAAGTGCAGGACCATCCGAAGACCTGAAGCTCATGTGAGAAAGCTCCAAAGTTTTTGATAGAAGACCCCGAAGCCTGAAGACTCCGAAGGGTTTATCCTAGAGGATCTGAAGGCTTACATGTAATAACTGCTTTTGGGTGCACGTGTATGTAGCAGGCTACGTGTTGCACAATACTAAATGCTGATTGGATAGTACACTGTTAGGATATTCTCTGTATCTGTATTGTACTATTGGTATCACTGATCACGTATAAATACCAGTGATACCATCTGTGTTCTTATTAGAACACTTGTCTCTCTTCTCCTTGCTATAGGTTCAACCTCATTATTCTCTTTATCGGCCTCAGCATCACTAGAATGATCCTTATTGGGCTGTTCATGAGTTTCATCATGTCTATGCTGATCATTGCGGTCATGCTGTTCTCCATTTATCACAATTTTGGCTGGAATTTGTGTGACAAACTCCACCTTCTGGTTAGCACCCTGATCTTTCCCTGCATGACTTGTATCACCTCCTCTTTGGTTCACCATAGCAGACTCATCAAAAGTTACATCTCTGCTATTAATAAATTTTAGAGTTCTTCATTCTTCTGTACACCACAGACGATAACCTTTCAATCCATGTGCATACCCTCGAAATATGCACTTCATTGCACTCGCCACAAGTTTACCATCATTAGCATGACTGTAAGCAGGACAACTAAATATACGTAAACCAGAATAATCAGAGGGTTTTCCAGACCATACCCCTTGAGGAGTTTTAAAGTCGATTATAGTTAATGGTGATCTGTTCACTAGATAGCAAGTAGTATTAACCACTTTCGCACAGAATTTCTTCGATAAATCAGCACATAACTGCATGCTTCTAGCATTCGCCAATAGTGTTTGGTTCATCCATTCTGCCACTCTGTTTTGTTGTGGTGTGTTCCGTATAGTGTGGTGCCTCAATATACATTCTGCCTTCCAGAATTTGTCAAACGGGGCATTGCAGAACTCCAACTGATTGTCAGTTCTTAGTGTCTTGACAAATTTTTCGGTTCGTTTTCCAGTCATCGTCTTCCACTCCTTGAACCTCCCAAACACTTCGTCTTTAGTCTTTAGAAAATATATCCAAACCTTCCTTGAGTAGTCGTTAATGAAAGTCACAAAGTATCGATGACATAGTCCAGGATTTCCTTGCTTGTGTGTTTACCCAAACTTAACTTCACCCTGCATTGCTTTCGTTTGACACAAGCTTCGCAAAACTTGAGTTTTCCAGTTAACTCACCACCAAACAACCCCTGTTGTTGTTGAGCGAAAGATCTTGTGAATGTAGTATAAAGGAATTGGAGAAGTGGCTAGATAATTCTCTCCTCCTATAATTTCTGCACTTGTACTTTATAGTTTATTTAATATTCCGCAACTTTATATTTCAAGTCATTTATATTTCCGCATCGTTCCTTTACATTTTAGCACTTTATTTTTATATATATTCGTTTCTTTTTGTGCGAAAGATCTTAATGTCTGTAAAATTCAAATTCTTCGTTTTTAAGTTTCAGACGAGCTTGTGGAAGTTTCCAGAAGCAAGATTAGCGCCACTAACATCGAAGTTAGCGACACTAATGTCCCAAATAGATAAAAAGTCATATTTTCAAATTCAAATTCTAAGGTAACGGGATCTGGATAAGGCCGCGCCGCGGGAAAGCCCTGTCCGCACCTCAGTACCCTGATTTTCTACCACTATAAATACCGGACCCCCGTACGACTTTTGAGGCATCCCGGGACGTCAAGGAGGGATCCGAAAGGCTGATTTCGTGATTTTCCTCAGTTTCATTCATAGTTTGGTCAGATCGTTGGTATTTTTATCGTTTTATCAACTCGGTATCGAGGTATTCCGCAATTAGAATTTCCGTCGATTACTCGATATACTTTGATTGGATTCGTTGAGTAGTTTCTGATTTCGGTAGCTGAATAGTTGATAGTTTATATCTGAATATTTGATTGTTTTGTTTTGGATTTGAGTTTGCTTTTAGTTTATTAAAGTAATCATTCGGTTTCATTGTCGGTTTCTCGATCTATAATCAGATCTGAGTTTTGTTTGGTTTTTGTTTATGTTTGGTGTGTTTCCTACGTGTTATTGATCCGCCGTCTATAGAGTGACACTATAGATCGATTTATCGACACAAAGTGCCAACCACTAACTCCACGGTTCGATCCTTACTTGCCGCTAGCTAGTGAGCTGTAAGGTATAAATCTTGTATTTTTGACCGCATCGATGATTGCAATGTGTCACTTGCCCCGATCCGTCGGAAATCATCTTCATCGGCTTTTGCCGGCAAACATCGTCATCGACTTTCGCGGGCAAACACGTAAAGCAAAAATAATCACATTATTACACAAACTAATAAAGACTACTTACGCATGTAATATCCCGCATAGTATACTGAGAAGAGTCACCTGATTCGCGACCACAAACTAGACAGCACTCTACGCGAGTGCCCTCAGATCCCGACAATATGTACTTCCAAACAAGGATAAACCCCACTTAGAACTTCCTAAATTTCGAACATAATAAAACTATAAGACCGACGTCCAAAACCCTCAAGTTTGAACAAACTCAAACTGGTCAAAAAGTCAAGGGTCAACGGTCAAAGTCAACGAAGTCAACAGTCGAAGTTAGCGTCGCTAACTCCTAGAGTTAGCGCCGCTCACTCCCCTGTTCAGCCCAAAACTCCATTAAGTGCTTAATACATTAAGAGAAAATCTACAACTCCCAAGGGTTGTCACAAACAATCACTTAACTTATAAAAACGTAACTTTAACCACCAATCCTAGCCAAACAAGCTCATGGTGACAAATCTAGTTCCAAAAATGAAGATTAACAACTTAGAACTTCATCCACAACCACATTAAGACTAAGCTTGGGTTTTTCTCAAGGATTCAGAGACAAAAAGATAAGAACTCATCCTTAGTCTGTAAATCCCACCCTCATCCAAGATATGGAGCCATCATTGTCTTGAAAAGCTTAGAAATGATCTTATAACTCCATTAACAACAAATAACTAAGGAAAGCAAGGTCTTAAACACTTACAATGGTTCAGGGACAGCAAGAGGCTTGATTCCTTCCAAGCACCACTCTCTTGAGCACATTGTTTCCTTCTTCCTCCTCCAAGATCCTTCACAAACCCACAAATGAAGCTAACTCAACTATGGAGACTTGAGAGAGAGTTCTAAGGTGTTCCCAGGGGTTCTAGAGGTAAAATGACAGACCCCAAATAAGTCTTTACCTCAAAAATGACTCAGATCCACAAAAATATAGAGTTTTCCAGCTCAGAGGCAGTTAGCGCCTGAAAGTTAGTACCGCTAACTTCGCATATGTCCAAGACCCGCATCTTTTCCAGACTAACTCGCGACTGAAACACGATCCTGCCACATTAGTGGTGCTAACCCTTAGGTTAGTGGCACTAATATCAATTTTCCCCATTTTTCATTTTTGTTTTCTTATTAATTGCCATCCTCTCGATACTTGGTTCCGACTTTAAAATTTGACTCTTTAACACCCGAAACTTGACTTCTCGGGATCAGGGTCTTACATTTAAGGCTCATCAAGTCTCATCACGATCCACCAATATAATAATAGTAATAATACAAGCAACCTTTATTACTCGCATACAACATGAAAGTCAATATATCAGACTAATACTCTACTCTCCTAGGCGCGTATAGTTGATCCATATAAGTAAGTTGGTGTCAAAGGGAGGGTACAACAGTGATCATTTTATTTTGACACGTTTGGTCCTTATTTATTTTTTCTAATGGCTTGTTTTCTTTTTTTGATAGGTTTTGTTTATTTCGTGAAGGGTGGAATTGTTGTTGTTATCTCACAGGATTGTCTCAATACATGCCATATGTATCATGTGTTTTCTTAATTCATACAAAAGCAAATGCAAAAGGTTACCAACATGATCCTAATAATTTTGGAATTAATGATCCCTCTATGTTGGTAGGTATAATATAATCTAAAGATATATATATATATATATATATATATATATATATATATATATATATATATATATATATATATATATATATATATATATATATATATATATATATATATATATATATATATAAACATTACATTCGAGAGACTAATATTTGGTTTGGTTCACATGCTTTTAGAAATTGGCATGTCAATAAGTACAAAATTCCCATAAATATTATTATCAAATACAAATACAAGAAATGAGGAATATAAGAGCAATGCTAATATATACATTGAAATATTTTTATAATAATACTAGTAAAATCTAACTACTTACTGATAATCAACAATCAAAAATAAAGGCTTGCATTAGATAATCTTTGAGAGGGTATAGCTACCAATGGTATCCTCTTCTTTGTCACCAGTCCAAACTTGTCAGAAAGATCAAACTCTTCATTATTTGGTAAGCTCCATTTAAAGGAATGCAAGAGTGATGCTAATATATGCATTAACATCTTATCCCCAATGGAGATTCCCGGGCATATTCTTCTCCCCGATCCAAATGGAAAAAACTTAAAATCATTTCCATTGTAATCCCATTTTCCTTTTAAGAACCTCTCAGGCTTGAACTCTAGTGGATTGGTCCAGTTATTGGGATCCCGGTGGATTGCCCAAACATTCATATATACAATAGTGCCTTTTGGAATGGTATATCCGCCCACAGTGCATGTTTCATTAGGGCATCTATTGAATAGGAGAGGGAATGGAGGATGCATCCTAAAAGTCTCCTTGATGAGCGCATCTAAATATGTCAATCTAGGTAGATGAGATTCTTCGACAATACTCAAGCCAATAACCTCCATTAGTTCATCCTGAACCTTTTTCATTAAGTCGGGATCATGCAAAATCTCTGCCATCACCCATTCTACCATTGTCGATGTTATGTCGGTGGTCGCAAGTATTATGTCCTATTATGATGGTTTTCCTTCCACTAGCATTAGTAATCAGCGGTAAATACATAAAAATTTCTTGTGTGTGTGAATACATAAACATTATATATATATATATATATATATATATATATATATATATATATATATATATATATATATATATATATATATATATATATATATATATATATATAATGTTTAATTAGGAATTTATAAATGTTGGGATGTGAAAACCCTCATTCATAGTTTAATAATATTGTTTATTAAAAATTCTAATACTTGTTTATAATAAAAAAATATACCAAACATATAAAAATTCATATCTTGTAATTATACACGGTTAACGATCGATATTAATGTAGTTTTACGACAAAAAGCGAAGTTACTATCATCACAGTTTGATAAGCACTTGTTTTTTCATTCAAATATGAATATTGTAAAACGTGTTAAAAATAAAAAATACATACATACATACATACATACATACATATATATATATATATATATATATATATATATATATATATATATATATATATATATATATATATATATATATATATATATATATACATATATATATATACATATATATATATATATATATATATATATATATATATACATATATATATATATATATATATATATATATACTAGTTGTAAAACCCGTGTATTACACGGGATGATACAAAAAAAATTATTAATTAAGAATATCTAAACATTAATAATTTTACATAAGAAATTTGTTTGTGTATTGTGATATCTTGCTTTTGAATTTTACTATTACGACTTTGTATTTTGATAAATATAATTAATTATGAGAATGTCACCGGTACTAAAATCAAATTCACTATTATGATTGAAATCGTTCTTCAAATATTATGACGTCAATTTTCTCACTATTGTCTCCTAAATCATTGTACACATTAAAAATAATATGATATTAAAAAACAATTAATTATGAAATTGAATGATAATTAAACCGATCATTAAGGAGTTGGAAGTTTCAAACAAATTAGTTTTTTTTAAGAAATTTAAAATTATGAGAAAATGACATGTGGCAAAATGAATGTGGTGATAACATGTGGCTTTGAGTTACTTATTTATTAGGATAAGATATATATGTATATATATATATATATATATATATATATATATATATATATATATATATATATATATATATATATATATATATATATCAGTGTTGTAAACGTCGGCCTAGGCGGCGCCTAGGCGCTAGGCGGGCGGGTTCCGCCTACGATTAGTGGTAGGCGGTAAAGCTAGGCGGATTTGGTCAATGGCGGTCAAAATCGGGTTTAGGCGGGTCTGGGCGGGTCTAGGCGGCAAAATTTTCAATTTTTCAATTTTCAAAATTTTCAAAAATTTTCAAATTTTAAAAATTTTCAAAAATTATCAAATTCTCAAAAAAATCAAATTTTTAAATTTTTAAAATTTAAATTTAGAAAATGTTATTAATTATGATAATCGGTTGCTAAGTTACAATTATCGATAATTAAAATGATAAAAAATGTCATTAATGAGTCTAAACATTCTGATGTTTGATGACTTACATATTTAAACACTTTGATTTGCAAATTTTTATACTTATTTATTCATTTTTTAGGGATATAGTGTAACGACCCAAAAAAAAATCTTGAATTTATATTCGAGAAAATCACTAAGAGAAAGGTTAAAATATATTGAAAGTTTTAAAATAATTTATCGGGAATTGTAGTAAAATTTCCAAGAGTTTGGAGAAAAATGGTGAAAAAGGGTAATTTGGTCATTTTACCATAAGAAGGGTAAAATGGTCTTTTGATCCATTAATAAGATCATTATGTAAGATAATATGTAATTGTGAAACAATAATGTAAGAAATAAAAGTTTAAGTGTAAATCGGAATTTTACCGCGTGAATAGTGAAATTTGACCAAAAGGGCAAATTGGTCATTTGACATAAAAATGATTATTTTGTTAAGAAATTTTATTAACAAGTTAAGTTGGTGTCAAATGGAACTTGGTATGCAAAGATTTAAGCCTTGGGACTAGTTTTGAACAAAAGGAAAGAAGAGAGGGTCTAAAGTGTAAATATGGTATAAAAATTAAATATAAATGAGAGTAATTTAACTCTCATTCTCCAGAAATATCCAGAAGAAATTAGAGAGAACGAGAGAGAGAGCTAGAGTGAAGGAATACGGGAAGATCAAGTTGCCAAGAATCAAGAACAAAGCCTTGGAATTAGTGATTTCAAGCCCTCAAGAGGTATTATCCAAGCTTTTGAATTCAATTTCTTGAACGGGAATCAAACCTTGATTTCTGATTTTTCCAGAAATTATGGTTCTATTGTAATCATTCAATCCATCTTGCTCAAAATCATCATAAGAACATGTTCTAGATGAAGAATATGTGAAATTAAGAAAAATGGTGATTTTGCTCAAGAACCCTAATTCACGGGTTTGGGTGATCAAGACTGATTTTTATGAGTTAGTTTAATCCAAGGGATCACTTAGGATGTATTAAGACACGCCTAAGTGATTAATTTCAGAAATTTGGATTTTTGGACCAAAAATGTCAAAAACGGGTTTTTGGGGAAATGGAATTGGAATCAATGATTTCATGGCTTAAAACCTGATGTAAAACAAGGGTTTTAGTCATGGAATGATAGTAAAATGATTAAGATAAGTATTAAGCACTTAATAGTTGAAAATAGAGGTCTGTAGCTTAAAAATCGGACTAAGAACTGGACCTGCAGCACAGACACGAGTCGTGTCTATTTTTGCCTTGGATACACACGAGTCGTGTGTTTTGCTGGGCAGCATTCTGTCCAATTTTTGATTTTTTACTCGATGCCAGACATGTCCGTTTGGTCTATAATTTATACCATAGACTTAAAATGGTATGAAACCATGTGGAAAATTATAAAATTCAGAATACGACCCCTCGGGGGTACTGTAGTAAAATACGTGTATTTCAAGAAGTATATAAATTCACGTAAAGATAGTTTATTGAAGGTTATACACTTGTATCGACCCATAGTCTCATGGTTTACAATCAAAGGACTTTAAAAGAAAGAAAGTCAATTTAGTAGTTGTTAATGTATTATATGTTAATAGTAGGTACAAAATAAAATGATCATCGAATCATGAAAGAATGGGAAGGCGAGGAATGTTTAGACAAACTACTACCAACTCATGAGGTGAGTACATGTGGCATTTTCCCTCTTTGGGGTACATGGCAAGTAAGTATATTTAAGGTTTCTTATACAATCTTTTTATGTGATATTAAATACAAGAGTACTATTATTGAATTGTTTATGAAAGTATAATGCTATTTTTTTAAAGTTATGTTTTAATTATAAGTCAAGTTAAATGATAGTATATTGGTCTATAAACCAATAATGTGAAAGTATGTTTTGGTCTAAGAACCAAATTATGTGAAAGTATATTTTGATTACAATTATATGTGTTTCCAAATATGAATGGCATATAGCCACAAGATGTGTAAAAAGTATGTTTTGATTACAAAGTGTATATATTTTTAGTATGAATGGCATATTGCCCTATAATGTGAAAAGCATGTTTTGGCATAAAGCTTAGTATGTTAGAAAAATATGTTTTAAACGTATGATTATGATAAGATTAAAGCTATACTTGGCATATAGCCATAAAGACATAATATGATGAAGTGTGGCACCTAGCCACAAGTTATGTATATGAGAAATGTTTAAGCAAGCAGCAAGTATTTTTTTATGACTGGTAATTGTAGCAAGCAGCATTAGTAAAGGAACTATGTTCCAACCTACCCGGGTTAGGTAAGGGATCTACTGGGGGCGAGCCCCATCGCGAAGTAGATTGCCTCAGCACTTCTATGGTAAGGATTGATCCGTTCTTTCTAGCCATAGAGACTTGGGGTATCACTTATAGTGATTAATGCCCTAAGTATAAAAATCCAGCAAGCTTATAAAACCAGTCAAAGGAAGTAAGAACAATGTTATTTTCGTAAAGTATGTCAAAGTATGATTTACTTGAAAAGTAAAGAGGTGTACTATGTTTCTATTATAAAGTTTTGAAAGAATATAATTATGCAAAAGATGATATGAAATGATTTTGAAAGGAATTAAGAAATAGTGATATGGTAATATCTTGAAACTTTGAATGATGTTATTTTTGTAAAGAAGGTTATGAAATGTTTTCAAGAAGTAAAAAGTATAGTATGAAATTTATATAAAGATTTGACAAAAGTTTATGCTATAAGTTTTTATAAAGATTGGGAAAGAAGTTAAAGGTTGAGTCTAAAACTCATGTAACTCACGAGACATTATTGTCTTACGTATTCTATTTTTATGCCATGTATTCCAGGTTAAAATGTTATGCTATTATTGGATGAAGTTTAGCTGGAGTGGAGCCCACATAGCTCCTATTTTGGACTTAAGGTTAAATCCTTACTTGCTTACTATGGTTAGTTTTGATATAGATTTGTACACCCACAATTTTAAATTTTGTAAATAATCGGTTTTTGATAAACCGTATTTTTGTATTCATGAAATTTTATGAAAAACCATAGTATTTGCAAACAGTAGAAATGGGGTGTCACAAGTTGGTATCAGAGCCATAGTTTAAGCGAATTAGGATTGGCTTGTTCCACTCCTAGGCTTAAACTCATGCTATAAGAAAGTCAGTTTATGAAAGTATACTATATGAAGTCTTAAATGATTAAGACATTATGTATTATTTAACATAAGTGGATATATAACACTAAGAAGTGTTAAGTTAACGTTTAAAATGAACAGAAATCTGACCGTTAGGAAAATTATATGATATTTTCCGTAACCGTCTAAATTTATTAAAGACTACGTTTATAAAGTAGTAAGATTTCTATTAGTGATCACATGTATTTATATGGTGTTTTATGATACAGGAACCAGTGTCTCGTGAAACCTTGTGGTAACAGCAGAGTCAATATGTATAGGTGATTATGGTAATATGGGCCCGTATTATCATAATCACAGGATATGTATTGAGACTGGTGGAATCACAAAGGAATAATGGTAATCTGGTGGGTAAAGTTTTAAAGAGAATGATAAGTAAAACGTAGGAATTATATGCCTATGTAATAACAACCAGTAAGATTATGAGTAGTAAGAGTTAGTATGGTGGATATATACCACTTAGTATAGTAAAGTAAAAGAAATAATGTGATAATTAACATTTTAGACGAATTGAAAAATATTAAAGTATGTGCCTGTAGAGGCGAGAGGAGGTATGAATAAGAGCGATATGGAGAAGAACATGGATTCAGATTACCCATACGAGAGTTGTAAGACTCTTACATAAAGACTGTAAATTACCAGCAGAATGCATTAATAATATATAAATTTCTATAAAAAGAAAGAAAAGAAGAAGTGTCCAAATATTGGACAAGTAAATAAGTTGTAAATTTCATGGTGAGTCACGTAAAGTGACAAGAAGCAAGACAAGTGAAGAGTAAATGGAGGTGAAGAATGAAGAACGATCGGTACAGAAGTCCAATAGCTTTGTTGTGCATAATCGAAAAGAAAGAAATCCAAGTAAAGCAAGGATATTATGCCTTGTTTATTACATCATGAGAATGTGAAAACCATATTGAAATGGTAAGTCGAATGCTATATTTACATATAGCCTTGAAAGTTGTTGGCGTAAATCGGCCTGTAAAAGGAATGGTATTCAAATGAAGATGCATGTTTATGATGTACCTGGATAGAAGTAACGTCACAATAAGTAAATGTGGATCGATATCCGCAAAGAATATTATTTAATATAAATCAATGGCAGATTGTAACCATTTGTAGGTTACACGAGGCATCACAACATGAAAGGTGATTATGAAGATTCTTGGTTGTCTTCAAGAAAATTTTTTTTATAACAAAAGTTAGAATTTAACCAAAGACAAAAGTTAATAAAACTAAAGCTTGAAAGTAGAGCATGCTTACTCAACAAGCATGAGAAGGCAGTTTGAATTGTATAAAGTGATAATTTATTCTTAAAAGAAAAATATTAAAGTTGTCTCTGTACAAATAAAATATTAAGATAAGAGGTACCAGATTTAGTACCTGCAGATAAGAATTTACGAAGAAAAACATTCAAAGTATGAAGTATCATGAAATTGAGTTTGGAAATAGGAAATATTATATGGCTAAAAGTCTCCCAAGATTGTGAGAAATGGCCAGTACATGACTAGTAAACATGAAATACAAAGAAATGTAAACCTGTTTATACGTGCTTATAAATATAAAAGCATGAGAAAGTTTTGAGATATATGTATATATACAGTATAGAAAGTATAAAAGTGGGTATGAAATTAGTATTCTAATTAGGATACTACACGATATGAAATAAAAGAGTAAAATAAGGTATTGAGCATATTGCCTTGAAATTCAAAAGAATGAAAAATGATGAGAAAATAAATGGCAAATGTGTATCGCCTAGAGATACGTAAGAAGGAAGTTTAAAAAGAAACATGAAATATATAATGTTGTAAAGAACTATATAGTGAAAAGTAATTGAGTATAAATGAAAGAACAATGCTATGTGTTAGACATGTAGTCTTATAACACATGACAAAAATGGTAAAAGATGTAGAAAAATTATGATTTTAGCACTAGCTATAACAAGTAAAGAGTAATAAGATATAATGGTAATTGAAGATTAAGACAAGAAATTGTCATGGGACGAAAATGACTAAAGTGTTAATTTGAAATTTTAAACCAAAAGAGCATTAAGTATATAAAACATACATTAAGAACATGTATGTATGTATTAAGAGGTTATTTGAGACAATGGGTTATATCATAATGTCAAGTTGGAATCATGTTATGACTGAATGTATACAAGGTTGGTAAATGAAATTTTTGACAGCTTTGACTTTTATAAAAGTCAAAAAGAGAATATATTATAAAATAAAAATTTGGAGCATGTATGATGAAATTTAGATTAGAATAATGAAATACTAGATAGAATGAATTTGAAATACCAAAGAATCCGTATGGTAAGGCAGAGAAGATAAGCAATAATCAAGAGATAGTATTTATTTATAAAAGTCTAAGGTGGGACAAGAAATTAAAATTTTAAATTTTGAAATCAAGAAATTAACAGATATAATTGTAAAATCTAATTACACCACAGGATGGTAATATCATGAAAAGTAAAATAAGTATAGACTGATACGGTATATGAAAAGAAAGTAGTACATGTAATGTACAAGAAATGACTAAGAGGAATGTGAAAATGTAAATTCATGATTTGAATCATTGGCACGTAGTATGACGGAAAAGTAAAAAGAATCAAGACATGTATGATTAGATACATGTAAGATATAGTAAAAAATAATGACAGTAATACATTATTGAAAACGTATGAAAGATAGTAAGGATGTGAAATAAAACAAAAAGGAATGTATTCCTTATATGTGATGATAAGTCGAGAATTGTTAATAGATGTAAAGAATAATAAAGTGAAGTTTAAATGATCTAAAGAACAATTATGTAAAGATAAGAAGTTGAAAACTTCTAAAAAGAAAGAAGAAGTTATGATTGAGTAAAATGTCCATTAAGGGACAAAAAATTTATACAAGGAAAAGATCTTTGGCGTAATTATAAATTTATAAAAATACGAGATATATATATTCATGTTTAATGGTATTAGAATTTTCATAAGTATAGAATGTGGTGAGTATAATCTCACATGTTTTAATAAAGATATGAGAAGAATTTGAAAGTAGATTGCTATTAATGATAAAGTATTGAAGTATGAAACTAGTTTGTAAAATAAGTTTACAAAAAGATTGTGTATAAATAAAATGAGGTAAAATGTGAATGAATGATTGAAAGGTTGTGAAAGCAGATAAAATGACCAAAATTATATTTTGGTTAACTGGAATGATATAAAGTTTTAAAGAAATTATGTTAATCCTTTATAGAGGATTGAAAGCAAGAACAGTTAAAGAACTGATTACAGAATCAAAAACAACCAAGGAAGAAAAGATTAAAAGATAAAAGAATGAATTATGATGATATGTTGGTAAAAAGAAAGTGTGGAAAACATTTGAAAAAAAAAAAAGAAGGGAAGTGAGTTTCTTTTAGTAATTGTGCGATGATTCCGAGGACGAAATCCCAATAAGGGGGAGGTAGTTGTAACGACCCAAAAAAAAATCTTGAATTTATATTCGAGAAAATCACTAAGAGAAAGGTTAAAATATATTGAAAGTTTTAAAATAATTTATCGGGAATTGTAGTAAAATTTCCAAGAGTTTGGAGAAAAATGGTGAAAAAGGGTAATTTGGTCATTTTACCATAAGAAGGGTAAAATGGTCTTTTGATCCATTAATAAGATCATTATGTAAGATAATATGTAATTGTGAAACAATAATGTAAGAAATAAAAGTTTAAGTGTAAATCGGAATTTTACCGCGTGAATAGTGAAATTTGACCAAAAGGGCAAATTGGTCATTTGACATAAAAATGATTATTTTGTTAAGAAATTTTATTAACAAGTTAAGTTGGTGTCAAATGGAACTTGGTATGCAAAGATTTAAGCCTTGGGACTAGTTTTGAACAAAAGGAAAGAAGAGAGGGTCTAAAGTGTAAATATGGTATAAAAATTAAATATAAATGAGAGTAATTTAACTCTCATTCTCCAGAAATATCCAGAAGAAATTAGAGAGAACGAGAGAGAGAGCTAGAGTGAAGGAATACGGGAAGATCAAGTTGCCAAGAATCAAGAACAAAGCCTTGGAATTAGTGATTTCAAGCCCTCAAGAGGTATTATCCAAGCTTTTGAATTCAATTTCTTGAACGGGAATCAAACCTTGATTTCTGATTTTTCCAGAAATTATGGTTCTATTGTAATCATTCAATCCATCTTGCTCAAAATCATCATAAGAACATGTTCTAGATGAAGAATATGTGAAATTAAGAAAAATGGTGATTTTGCTCAAGAACCCTAATTCACGGGTTTGGGTGATCAAGACTGATTTTTATGAGTTAGTTTAATCCAAGGGATCACTTAGGATGTATTAAGACACGCCTAAGTGATTAATTTCAGAAATTTGGATTTTTGGACCAAAAATGTCAAAAACGGGTTTTTGGGGAAATGGAATTGGAATCAATGATTTCATGGCTTAAAACCTGATGTAAAACAAGGGTTTTAGTCATGGAATGATAGTAAAATGATTAAGATAAGTATTAAGCACTTAATAGTTGAAAATAGAGGTCTGTAGCTTAAAAATCGGACTAAGAACTGGACCTGCAGCACAGACACGAGTCGTGTCTATTTTTGCCTTGGATACACACGAGTCGTGTGTTTTGCTGGGCAGCATTCTGTCCAATTTTTGATTTTTTACTCGATGCCAGACATGTCCGTTTGGTCTATAATTTATACCATAGACTTAAAATGGTATGAAACCATGTGGAAAATTATAAAATTCAGAATACGACCCCTCGGGGGTACTGTAGTAAAATACGTGTATTTCAAGAAGTATATAAATTCACGTAAAGATAGTTTATTGAAGGTTATACACTTGTATCGACCCATAGTCTCATGGTTTACAATCAAAGGACTTTAAAAGAAAGAAAGTCAATTTAGTAGTTGTTAATGTATTATATGTTAATAGTAGGTACAAAATAAAATGATCATCGAATCATGAAAGAATGGGAAGGCGAGGAATGTTTAGACAAACTACTACCAACTCATGAGGTGAGTACATGTGGCATTTTCCCTCTTTGGGGTACATGGCAAGTAAGTATATTTAAGGTTTCTTATACAATCTTTTTATGTGATATTAAATACAAGAGTACTATTATTGAATTGTTTATGAAAGTATAATGCTATTTTTTTAAAGTTATGTTTTAATTATAAGTCAAGTTAAATGATAGTATATTGGTCTATAAACCAATAATGTGAAAGTATGTTTTGGTCTAAGAACCAAATTATGTGAAAGTATATTTTGATTACAATTATATGTGTTTCCAAATATGAATGGCATATAGCCACAAGATGTGTAAAAAGTATGTTTTGATTACAAAGTGTATATATTTTTAGTATGAATGGCATATTGCCCTATAATGTGAAAAGCATGTTTTGGCATAAAGCTTAGTATGTTAGAAAAATATGTTTTAAACGTATGATTATGATAAGATTAAAGCTATACTTGGCATATAGCCATAAAGACATAATATGATGAAGTGTGGCACCTAGCCACAAGTTATGTATATGAGAAATGTTTAAGCAAGCAGCAAGTATTTTTTTATGACTGGTAATTGTAGCAAGCAGCATTAGTAAAGGAACTATGTTCCAACCTACCCGGGTTAGGTAAGGGATCTACTGGGGGCGAGCCCCATCGCGAAGTAGATTGCCTCAGCACTTCTATGGTAAGGATTGATCCGTTCTTTCTAGCCATAGAGACTTGGGGTATCACTTATAGTGATTAATGCCCTAAGTATAAAAATCCAGCAAGCTTATAAAACCAGTCAAAGGAAGTAAGAACAATGTTATTTTCGTAAAGTATGTCAAAGTATGATTTACTTGAAAAGTAAAGAGGTGTACTATGTTTCTATTATAAAGTTTTGAAAGAATATAATTATGCAAAAGATGATATGAAATGATTTTGAAAGGAATTAAGAAATAGTGATATGGTAATATCTTGAAACTTTGAATGATGTTATTTTTGTAAAGAAGGTTATGAAATGTTTTCAAGAAGTAAAAAGTATAGTATGAAATTTATATAAAGATTTGACAAAAGTTTATGCTATAAGTTTTTATAAAGATTGGGAAAGAAGTTAAAGGTTGAGTCTAAAACTCATGTAACTCACGAGACATTATTGTCTTACGTATTCTATTTTTATGCCATGTATTCCAGGTTAAAATGTTATGCTATTATTGGATGAAGTTTAGCTGGAGTGGAGCCCACATAGCTCCTATTTTGGACTTAAGGTTAAATCCTTACTTGCTTACTATGGTTAGTTTTGATATAGATTTGTACACCCACAGTTTTAAATTTTGTAAATAATCGGTTTTTGATAAACCGTATTTTTGTATTCATGAAATTTTATGAAAAACCATAGTATTTGCAAACAGTAGAAATGGGGTGTCACATATAGGTAATATCTAAATTTTAAAAAATAAATTTTGTGACAATTAATACTCCCCGCCTAGGCGCCGACTAGTCCTCGCCTAGACCGACTAGTCCTAGGCCCCAGTCGACCGCCCGCCTACCGCCTAGCGACTTCTACAACCTCGATATATATATATATATATATATATATATATATATATATATATATATATATATATATATATATATATATATATATATATATATATATATATATATATATATATATATATATATATATATATATATATAGGATTAGGATCCGGTAGGAATCGCGAGAACTCTTCTTGTCCAATCATTCTCCTAAGGGCAATAACGTCAAACGTCCTCCTTCGACGTGACGCAATCAACTGCGACACACGTCCACGGGACGAAATACGGACTCAAGGATACGATCGTATGTCACTCACGACCGTACAACATAATTTAACCGAGTTTTTTATTTATTTTCGTTATTATTATTTTTTAATATTATTTTTAGTTTTTTTTTCAGTTTTTTATTTTTTTTTCAGTTTTTAGTTTTTTTTCAGGTTTTTTGTTATTTTTTTTCAGTTTTTTTTTTCCTTTTTCGTTATTTTTCCAATTTTTTTATTTTACTTTTGTCGTTGTATTTTTTTACTCGTTTTTTATCATAACGAGTTTTGGATCTTGGATCATAACGAATTTTGAAACTTGGATCATAAGTTTGAATCATTTTATCGTTGTATTTTTTTAACTCGTTTTGGATCATAACGAGTTTTGGATCTTGAATAATAACGAATTATGAATATTGGATCATAAGTTTTGATTCATAAAACATATTTTGGTTTTAATATTTTTGGATAATGTATATTTTTTTGCTATTTTGATAAGTTTTTTACTTAAATATATAAAAATGAACACTTAAAAAAATTTTTTTACAAAAAATTGTTTTTGCAAACTTACTAATATAATATCTACAACGATACCTTAAATTTTCATAATTTTTGGAAATATTTTTTATTTTTTGATTTTTTATAAATGTAAAAAATAAAAAATATTTTTTTCAAATTTTCATGATGGTGCTTGTTCTCTAGAGAATTAAATTTTAGGAACTTTGTTTTATTAGAATTTTTTTTACAAAAAAAAAAGTTATGACCCAAAGACAAAGTTGGTGGAATAAAAAAAACTCAGCAAAAGAGATTGTGACAAATGTCGCAATGGAGGGTGGGTACTCGATTAGATTACTATATTACCCTTCTTAATTTGTCTTATCCAACCATTATTTTTAATTTTTAGACAACTAGCCCATCAAACTATTAAGATGTTTTATTTTTTTCACATTGAACCTAATCCACCCAATTTTCAAGATTAAAGGTTCAGAGTTGTCCTCGCGGTTATTACCGGATTTTGGGTTCCTATACGATCCTCCTTATATATATATATATATATATATATATATATATATATATATATATATATATATATATATATATATATATATATATATATATATATATATATATATATATATATATATATATATGCCATCCTTTTCTGGATCAAGACAGTTTTGAAAACATTATTCAATAGTTTTACGATTATGCTATGGAAACAAATATTTTGAGAAAGTTAACCCACATTGGTTGAAGTAGAAAATTCATAATCTAAAACCACCTTCTTTAGAGGATATAATGGATTATGAAGTAAAATGATGAGCTTTTTCGCTTTTCATGGTTAAGCCCAGAGCAACAATATTTGTAAAGTCCGTGGGCTTGTTATGAATTTTATTATTTGGCTGCGCACGGCATTCCTCTCTTTTGTTAGTTTAGTGGTTTCATGCATTGTTACAAGTAGGGGTGAGCGTGGTGCGGTGTGGTGCGGTTTTAGCATAAAACCGCAACTCGTACCGTTAGGTACGGTTTTTATTTGTGTAAAATCATATGTTGCGGTTTTTTTGCGATACGGTTTTTGCGGTTTATTTTGCGGTTGCGGTTTGTAGCGGTGCGCTTTCGGTTTTAAACCGCAAATACTAAAAACATCCAAACTACAAACTAGTAATATGAAAAACTTGAAGATTCAAATACATAAAAGTCATTTAGAAGAAGTCAACAACAGCAAAGCTCAAATACATAAAAGTCATTTAAAAAAACTTTGAAAAACCTATCCAATTATAGGAAAACATTGTTGCATTTTTGCATAAATAAGTTCTATTGTGTTGCAGGTATCATTGAAAAGGAAATAGAGTAGAAGAAAGACAAGTATTTATATCTAAACGTTTTAAACGGTTCTATTATTTATTTGAGTTTGCATATTGAAACTTAAAAAATGAAGATTTAAATTCTTTAAAGTATTAAAAACTCGATTATGTTACAAGCTTAATATGTCGTTTGTATAAAAGTGACATTGTCGTAAACATTTTTTTCGATTCATACGAAATATATGTATATAAATTTTTAATAATAGACAGTTGAACTATCTTATATCTATTTTTTATATTTATATATTTATCTTTATATTGTATATTGTGTGAGTGTATGTATATATATATCAAAACTATATTGTTTATAAAATACAAATGATAACTCTCTTCAATTATCCCACATCGTTAAAAAAAGTAAAATGAAAGGAACAAACATATTTATAAATATAGATATAAATCTTAATTCCCCATATATATATATATATATATATATATATATATATATATATATATATATATATATATATATATATATATATATATATATATATATATATATATATATTGTTATCTTTGTTTTTATGTCAATATACTATAATGACATACTGTTATTTTTACCTACAACATTTAGCATCATTAAAACTTTTACTTCAAAACAAAAACATGATCGTCAATGTAATCCACAATCATAAGATATTGCTCAAGCATATGAAATTGTTTCTTTATAATTATATGTTAACATTGAGACTAAAATTATATATTGAAACGTTAAAATTTTGACTGAGAAAACTTTATATTAACGTTTACCGGACTGGAAAAACAAAAGAAGTCAAGAATCCACAACAATACCATTTCCCTTGAATATGTATATGTCACTCTTATCCTTTGAAAATTTCATTCATGCGGGTCATAGAAAAAAAATAAAAAATAACGCATATTTAAAAAAATACAAAGACTAACTTTATTTAATATCTTATCACACGTCATCTAGAGAAGCGAAATGAACGATACTAATATATTTAAGATATAGTAAAGACATAATATTGTTTTAACCTACAAAAGTTTGGTTTTCTATTGTGATGCCATAACATTTTTTTAATATACAATTTTGTAATTTTTTATTGTGAGGACACAATATTGTTTTTACCTTATTAAAAATTATTTTTTACATTAAAATATAACTTTCGCCGATATAGGTCCATTAAACAGGTAAATGTTATTCTCACCATGTGATTTACCATATATATATATATATATATATATATATATATATATATATATATATATATATATATATATATATATATATATATATATATATATATATATATATATATATATATATATATATATATATATATATATATATATATATATATATATATATATATATATATATATATATATATATATATATATATATATATATATCAGTGTTGTAAAAGTCGGCCTAGGCGGCCGCCTAGGCGCTAGGCGGGCGGGTTCTGCCTACGATTAGTGGTAGGCGGTCAAGCTAGGCGGATTTGGTCAACGGCGGTCAAAATCGGGTTTAGGCGGGTCTGGGCGTGTCTAGGCGGGTCTAGGCGGCAAAATTTTCAATTTTTCAAATTTCAAAATTTCAAAATTTTCAATTTTTAAAATTTAAATTTAGAAAATTTTATTAATTATGATAATCGGTGGCTAAGTTACAATTATCGATGCTTAAAATGATAAAAAAATGTCATTAATGAGTCTAAACATTTTGATGTTTGATTACTTACATATTTAAACACATTGATTTGCAAAATTTTATACTTATTTATTCATTTTTTAGGGATATATGTAATATCTAAATTTAAAAAAATAAATTTTGTTACAATTAATACTCTTCGCCTAGGCGCCGACTAGTCCTCGCCTAGACCGACTAGTCCTAGGCCCCAGTCGACCGCCCGCCTACCGCCTAACGACTTCTACAACCTTGATATATATATATATATATATATATATATATATATATATATATATATATATATATATATATATATATATATATATATATATATATATATATATATATATATATATATATATTACTTCTTTGTTATATATTTCTCTATTGGTTATGTTTTTCATCATTCTTGATAATAACATCTCATTTCAACCCGATTATTAGTAAAAAAAAATTTTATTTGAAGTTATTTAGTTAAAAAGTAATATAAATTTTTCTATAAACTAATAAATTATTGAAAATTACATATTACAGTGAATTTGTTATTTTAAACGGTACATATCTATTAATATTTTTTTAATATTTAATTATATTTCTAAACAATGAAAAGTGTATTTTTTTTTTTTTAAACGGCGAAATATTATAAAGAAACAAAACACCCCGCTTAGCAAGACACTAAATCGGTATTGAGCCCCTCTTCTTTCTGTATGTATCCGCCTTCCGGAATAATTAGTTATTTCTGTAGTTATAAAATGAGAAAAACAATTAAAGAAAGACTTACCAATACTACGGCCTTAATCTTAGTGATGTTCAATGATATTCGAGCATCTTTCTGCTCTTTAACCTCCAATAGCATCTGCACGATATCCTTTCTTTGATCTTCCTCGGCTTCTCTCTCAGTTTTTCTGGAGTTGGCTTCGATTCTTTTTTGGATAATGTTCTCAAATATACGATCGACATATTCCAGCTGCCTCTGCATATCTCGCTGCCTCCCTTGTAGATCGAACCATGATAGTATCGGTAGAAAATCAGAGATGTTTGGCGCTGCCAATAACTCCAGAATCTTGATTTCAACTTCTCGAAACCCATCTCCAATAGAGATAGAATCATTCGCATCGCCAGATTTGCTACAACCCCATAACATGCTTGTCACAAAATTACCCGCGGTGTTGAAAGCCATTTCGTTAATATTGATCTTTGTCCCAAGCCTAGTGTAAACTTCTTTCACCATCCTTCTGACTTCATGTGTTCGGAAACCCTGACAATGTTTGAGATTTGCATTGCTGAGAACTTGGGTCGCAAAAAGCTTGCGCATGTGACGCCAGTGTGTGTTGTTGGAAAATGCAATATCGTTCCCGCCGTAAGTGAGGATTAGCGCTGTTAATGGAGGGCTGCGGTTAGCCATGGTCTGGTCTGTTTGGGGTAATCTTGACAATACTCATAGTTGTTAATCACGTGCATGGTGGAAAGTTGGTTTAGTTGGTATTTTGATTTTATATCTTTTAGTTAATAGTTTTGTTTAAATAAAAAGGATTTGGTAGAAGACTTTGACTGATTCAAAGAAGTGTACGTTGGACATTTGAGTGGTTTTGGGTGTTGAAGAAGTCATCCCTTGTAGCTGGTTGTTAGGATTAGAATAGTATTTTACTCCTTGTTTCTTGTTCCCACGTGAGGATGTAAGGCTATATATATATAGGCCTTCTTTATATGAATAAATTTGGGGTTTTCTTTTCTGCAGATTCGTGCATCATATTCCATTCATATTAGAAAGTTACTTTTCTTCTTTCTTCAAGTTTATTTTCATAATATTCGTGAGGTTTGAGTGTTACATTTGTAGTTTGGTATCCAACATTTGGTATCAGAGCCCTAGGCTCAACCCGTGGGATTGCTAGAAGAGGTTCTATGTGAACCGGGTGCAGTTCAGTGAGAGCCGAACAAAGCTCTGTGTGAGCCGAGTTCAAACCAGAAGGGTGTGTGCTGGATCAAGGTCTGAGTGAACAAAGAAGAGAAGGAACCTGTGTGGTGAAGCTAACCTGTGTGGAGAAGCTAGTCAAAGTGAGAAAGAAAATCAAGAAAGGATCGAGTTAGGCGAAATGTCGGCGACAAATTCTGGTGGAACAGGTACGATTGTGCCCGTAAACAATCAAGGTAGTAGCATCCCGTTACAATGCCCCAAGTTAACAGCTACAAACTATACGAGTTGGTCGATCATGGTGGAGTCGATCCTACAAGCGTACGGTTTGTGGGAAGCGATTGATCCGGTAACGGGAGGAGCGGTCGAGGCAAGGAAAAATCTAATGGCAAGAGCGTTTGTGTTTCAAACTCTACCGGAGGATATATTGCTTCAAGTGGCTAAGCATAAGGATGTAAAGGACGTGTGGGAAGCGCTTCGTGTGCGGTATTTGGGTGCCGAAAGAGTTCAAAAAGCAAGACTTCAAACACTTAGAACCGAGCTAGAGATGTTGAAGATGAAAGAGAGTGACACCGTTGATGAGTTTTCGGGCAAACTTAGTGAGATTGCTACAAAATTCAAGAGTCTTGGGTCTAGCTTGGAAGATGAGATAGTGGTAAGAAAATTGCTAAATTCGGTTCCTAAGAAATTCTTGCAGATTGTTGCATCCATCGAGCAATACTCGGAGATAGAAAATATGTCACTTGAGGAAGCTGTGGGGAGGTTGAAGGCATATGAAGAGAGGATTAAAGTTTTTGATGAAGATGATAATGATCAAAACAAACTCTTGCTGTCAAAAGAGGATTGGGAAGAGAGAACCAAGCGCGGTAATTTTGATCAAGAACAATTTGGACAAGGACGAGGCCGGGGTCAAGGGAGAGGTCGTGGTAGAGGTCGAGATGGCCGGTTCCAAAGCAATGAAGACCGAAGGGAGCAAGGTACGTATAGAGATAAACGACATATTAAATGCTATAATTGTCAAGAATATGGACATTATGCGGCTGAGTGTCCTAAGAAAGAAACAAAAGAAGAAGCTAATTTGATTCAAGATGATGATGAGCCCGCATTACTTTGAGAGATTAAAGTCAAGATTAAGGGGGTGAGTGTTTGGGGTAATCTTGACAATACTCATAGTTGTTAATCACGTGCATGGTGGAAAGTTGGTTTAGTTGGTATTTTGATTTTATATCTTTTAGTTAATAGTTTTGTTTAAATAAAAATGATTTGGTAGAAGACTTTGACTGATTCAAAGAAGTGTACGTTGGACATTTGAGTGGTTTTGGGTGTTGAAGAAGTCATCCCTTGTAGCTGGTTGTTAGGATTAGAATAGTATTTTACTCCTTGTTTCTTGTTCCCACGTGAGGATGTAAGGCTATATATATATAGGCCTTCTTTATATGAATAAATTTGGGGTTTTCTTTTCTGCAGATTCGTGCATCATATTCCATTCATATTAGAAAGTTACTTTTCTTCTTTCTTCAAGTTTATTTTCATAATATTCGTGAGGTTTGAGTGTTACATTTGTAGTTTGGTATCCAACATGGTCCAGGTCACGAGCCACCACCTTTACCAGATCAATGGAGTTCACCACAACATGTAGCTTACTTCCGAGCCGGAGACTGAAGATGGGGCCATAACGGTCAGCCATCTCGGTGAATCTTTCATGCAAGTTGGAGCTGAGAAAGGGGAGGTACCCTACAACTGGTAAGCCGATAGGCCCCGGCGGAAAGGTTGGCATGCCGGTTTTGGAATACCACACTGTCCATTTGTACCATAGAAGAACTAGGGTCGGAACTAAAATGCTGAGAACAGTGCGAGCGAGCTTGTCTCGTTCATTACTGACTTCCCACCACCATAACCAGAAGGTGTTGAGACTGAAATAAATCTTATATACAAGTTGTGGTATCATTTTTGCTACAAATGATATGCAACTTATGAGGAGGCCTGCTTGTTATATAGCAGCATTGGATGATTTTGAACCACAGACAATATTCCACAAGGATATATGGCAACGCGGTTATGTGTTTGTGCTTCGTGTAACCACATATCTAAGGATAACATTGCGTTTTGTTTATTACCGCCAAATGATTGACTCCTACATTACAAAAGTTCCACACCACCACCAACTCTTCGCCGCCATCAGTAACTTTGGAACGTCGAGGTGTCTTACGGGTGCCGGCTTCGGTACGTTTTGTTTTTACCAGACTTGACAAAAAAATATATTTACGGTCAAACTTGACAAGCTTTGACTTTGAAAATGAGAAAGTGGACTATCATTTTGGGACGGAGGTAGTATGATTGAAGTTAATTTAGTAGTATAATGACAGCTACACGAATCATTCTTGGTTTTGATATTAAAATACAATTGGTCGATCTCAAAGAATTTTCTACGCTATAGTCAGTAGGTGTGTCAATTGGGTCGGGTTCGGGTTGGCGGGTCAGGAAGGTCATCCCGAACACGATCCATATAAATATTTAGGTTGGCGGGTCGCGGGTTAGCGGGTAACCCCGACACGGCCTTCGTAACCCGTTTAATTATACGGCTTGACGGGTCAGTTTCAAGTTGGTGGGTCATATATGGGTTGGCACTTGGCATGTCATAAACGGGTTGGCGGATTGGTGGGTTGCCGTGTCATAACCGGGTTGGCGGGTCATATGCGGGTTGGTGGGTCATCTTCAGCTTCATTTTTTTTATTGAAAATAAAAATATTAATATATATGTGCATGTATTTATATACGGGTTGGCAGGTCAACCCGCAAACCCAGCTACTGACCCAAACACGACCTGCATAAAAAACGGGTTGGCAGGTCAAAAATCTCAACCCAAACTCGTTTATTTTTGTATCAGGTTCGTGTCGTGTCGCGGGTCTTGTCGAGAATTGCTACCGCTAGTCTGTCATATGATTTGAACACTCTCTTGATAATTTGAGAGTTGATTTAGGATATAGCAAGTAACTTTTAATTAAATTTTTTTTTCTTTGGCCTCATTTAGAGCCAATGATCCGACACTTTTTGCGAGCCTACTAATCCTCAGACGACTACCTGCTTCGCGAGTAACCCGAAGTCATCTCAGATTAACCTTAGTAGCCACAAGAGGGTTTTTGTTCCTCTTTGGATTAGAATAGACACCTCCTAATCATTTTGACTTTTGGAGACTAAACTTTAATCAACTAGACATCACCATTGTGGTTTTAATTAAAGTATTGAAATAGAAGGACTTGAAGACACTACTAGAAAAGAGGGTAAATACCGACACAAATACCCACGCAAAATTTGCATGTGGGTAAATACCCACGCCTTTCACACGCAATCATGACAAAAAGTGAAACCCTAACTTTACCTACGAAATTGTGACGATATGCAACATGTGGGTATTGCGTAGCTAATATTGCGTGGGTATTATGTACGAAATACGGCGTGTGGGTATTGGATGAGAAATTTCCTTAGGTAATGTGCAGGTATAATTTACCCACGAGGGTTTTTCCCATTCTCATTTCTCCGTAGATATTACGTGGGTATGAGCATTTACCTACACAACACACACACAATATTGCATGAGTAATGATTCAGTTTTCTAGCAGTGAGATAGCATATGCTTTTGTCGAAATTTATCAGTGAGATAGCATATGCTAAAGCTTAACCATATATATGCTTAATCGTCTATAACAATTGGCGGCCTTTGTGAGATTTCAAACATACATCGTAATCCACCAAATAATTCGTAGTTTTATGTTTTTAAACAGTTAGTTAAACATTTTTAATTGTATTTGACACTTATTATATAGTTTTTATAATAATGTTTATCAGTTTGGTAGTTAGATATTCAATGTACTGCGTTTTTCATAGTTTTCGAAAAAAATATGGGTTTTTATATATTTTTATAGTATTATTTAAAAAAATCAATTTTTCGACGAATTAGACGGATATTTGTCACTGAAAACTACAACAATTGTCGATTTGGTAAATCTAGTCAAACATGGCCAACTTGTTTCCTTCAGTGTTCAGTCGTCATATTGGGTCAAACTTGGTCCATAAAGAATCTGTTTGTACATTTCCGATGGAATATTTAGTCGGTAATCCGTCTATAAAACTATTTAGTGACGGACTTTCCACCGAAACTACGGTATGAAAAGGGTTATTTTTTTAGTAATGAAGGGATCAATACATTCTTAAGAGCATCTACGATAGGAGTTTTTTGAATGCTTTTCCAAATAAAAATGTCTCTTAGTTTTATCAAGTTAGGGTGGGGGAGTCCATCTATCCCAACCCTCCTAACCTATATGCCACATAAACATTTTTCCCTCCTTTCACTTTCATCTTTCACTAGTGGAAATCGATCTTTCCCAACTCTCCCAACCCCCAATGCCACATCAGGTTTTCTATTTTAAAAGTAATTAATTAAAACCAAAAATAGAAAATAACTTTAAAAATAAAATTAAAAATAACATTACATTAAAATAAAATTAAAATACACACACATAAAAAGAAAAAATAAAATTCTAAAAAGAAAAATGAACTCCCTAAAAAAATTAAAGCCCTAAAACGATAAATAAAAACCGAAAACACTATATCTTCCAACCATAAAGTTGCGCTAGTTCCCGCTTGCGAGCAACAACTGCATTGAGTTATCCTTCGGTCAAATTATCATGAGGACAAAGAAAGAAATTAAGATCCTTTTCATAATGTCTGGATTTGATCGCTTCTATCTCCTACTAAATGACCATTGCTTTCTTCTTCAACTATTCCTCTAGCATTCCTTTCTTCCAAGCACGGTAGACCCACTTCAACTGCACTTCCATCTGATTATTCTCGGCAAGAAGAAATATTTTTCTATGATGGCCCTCGTTTCCTCCTGATGATGATCCAACCACCTTCTTCCCTATTCTTTGTCGGAATTGTGTTGATGGTTGTGCTACCTATTCATTGATGTCATTAACATCGACTTCATGAGTTGAATAGCGTGCATCGGAATTAGAGGTCGTGTAGTTCTTGGACTCCGATGTCTTGCTACGTTTGGTAGAAGGATGTGGGGGATTCATACCCATTTCCTTCATTGTGAGCCATTTATGTGCAAAACCAGCCCCGAACGATTTTCCTATACTTACTTTGCGTTTCCTTTAGAACATTAACATCCCCTCTCCTGAAGGCATGCATGTTGCATTTTTTGTTGTAATTGTAGTTGAACTTTTTCACTTTGTTTTGAAAATCCTTCCACTTATATTTAACTTAATGCTATGACCGATCGGCCCCACCAAGTTGCGTGTTGATATGTGCCAACACATGCTCCCAAAAGAACATGTGGGGTTGATGGTTGCCACATTCTTCATTCTCAGAAACACAAAAATATGCCTTTGCTAAGGCGACTTCCTCTTTCTCACTCCATAGACGACATCTCAACCGTGTGAGGGAAGTTTGTTTCTGAGTGGTAGGGACGGGTTGTTTATTTTCCTGTGGACTATTTCATCTGAGTCGGTTATACCTTTAGTTTCAAAGAGTAGAAAGGTTTCGACACTTGACTCGTCGTCCTCTTGGTTACGAAAATGAGATGTTTATGTGACGTAACATTGAGAGGGGTTCAATAGGGTGATACTTTATTGGAATTGTGGAAATTACCCGTACTGTAACATCCCATTTCTCAAAAACAAAAGTTTGTAACCATAATTACAAAGTTTAGATTATGGTTTAACAAAACCATTATACAGCTCAAAACACTGTTTGGGGTAATACAACTAAGATACGGTACCATAGTTTAAACATACCAACAAAATACAGGTCCACTAAAAATGCCTTTTAGTTCTCCCAAAGGTCGTCTATACTTTATCTACTTCACCTGGGTACACATCAATTTCACAAAACAAACATATATAAGACACTACAAATTAATCACTATATATAAACAGGTCTTTCTGTTTTACATTTCTATATGGGAGAATTCCCATATTTATCCTCCCTTCCCAGAATGGAACTAATCCATCTGTAAGGGCGCGCTAATTTCATCTCCCTTCGTGGCTTAGAACTAATCTAACCACAAGGGTGTGTCAATATATCTCTGTTCATGGACTAGAACAAATCTACCCATAAGGGTGTGCTAAGATCACTACTTCGTGAAGGGAGGTACCATCCAAGTAGTGTCTTATGACCCCCATTCAAACGGCTGAGGTCCAAGTGCAGACAACTCTTTTCATTACTTTGACTCTTTAACTCACAATTACACTACTTTCATCATTTATAAACATAAACTTTAAACACAATTCAAATATATGTTAATATCATAACTCTTATATACGCTTATCTTTCAAACTATAACTTTGGGAATCATTTATAAATTCCTAATAAAAGAAATGATTATATATGCTATGTACCATGTAACGTATACATATACTCACCTTAGATCTTGAAAAGGAATGTCTAATGGTTCAACACCTCTTTACCCTTTCCTTGCTTCTCTATCGCTTGATCCGCACCTATACAATTTGTTTGTATTATGATATGAACCTATCTTTTATGTGTCCATACTATATTAAACATATACTATAGGCTAGGGAATTAGACTACACAAATAAGGAAATAATGGGAGTGAATTGCATGAATTCAGGTCACACGGGGCGTGTAGGGATCACACGGGTCGTGTAAACCCTTAAAACCCTCGGGCTGCATTCAACCAGACCCCACACGAGTCGTGTAAAACTACAAGACTCGTGTAGGACCTTTAAACCTTCTGTTTGTATATCAAGCTAAACCACACGGGTCGTGTGACACTACAGACCCAACTCAATTTTCTGCATAACTTTTGATTCTTGGTCTGTTTGGTTCCAACTCAAGTCCGAATCAAATTATAACTCAAACATACTATTAAGGGCACTTTATAACCTCTTATACAACAATTATAACTCATCAACATATTAATATTAAACACCCTCATAAAAACCCAAATTCCAGGGTTCTTAAGCTTCAAGCTTGAATTCTCGATTTCTAACCACAGCAAATGGTTAGAATGAGTTCCTTTAAGGACTAGAACATGAAATAAGGATTGGAATCATAGAATTATCCTCATCCTTCCATAGAAAATCGGATTCACCCATACCACTCAACTCACAATGGGCTACTAACTTAGAAAGATTAAGTTCTTACCTCCAATTGTTTGGGAATCACAATTCCAAGCTTTGATTCACACAATTCCTGCTTCAATTCCTCTGAGAACCTTCAATAACTAGACTATATTTCCTTTCTCAGAAGTTATGTACGTATCAAATGGGGAGGAATAGAAGGTTCCTCTCTTATATACCTTCTTAGTGTACAAATATGACCCTCTGGCCCTTCTATTTCCCATTTGTTCAGAATTTAACCCAATGTTCCTAATATTTCATTTAAGGTTTTACTTCTTACAATATTACCACTATAACATAATACTATTACACAAAAGTCACCGATAGGGTCAAAAGACTAAAATGCCATTTTTTACAACTTCCTACGATCAAAATTTAAAGTATAACAAAACTAAGTATTACTTAAGTCATAATACAACATTTGGATATCGTCTCTTCATTTCATCTAAAGTCTCCCAAGTTAGATCCGATCCAAGAGAATGTTTCCATTTGACCAATACAAGGTCAATTTCTTTATTTCTCAACTTTTTGGTTTTTACTTCTAACATAGCTTCAGGTACTTCCACCAATCTGTTGGGGTTTTGTACTCTCACATCTTTTAAAGGTATTAACACTTCTTCTTTTCCGAAATATTTCTTCAACTAACATACATGAAACATATCATGTATTCCACTAAGTTCCTGCGGTAGTTCTATCTTAAATGCTTGCAATCCAATTTGCTTCAAGATTCTAAAAGGTCCAATATACCTTGGATTCAATTTTCATCTTTTTCCAAATCTTATCACCCTTTCCAAGGTGATACCTTTATCATTACTAGATCGCCTTCTTGCAAATCATATTGTCTTTTCTTTAAATTTGCATAACTTCTTTGCCGGTCTTGCGCTGCTTTCATGTTTGCTTGAATCAAACCAATCTTCTCATTAGTTATACTTACAATTTTCGGTCTCGTGAGTTTTGTTTCACCTGCTTCGAGCCAACACAGAGGTGTTCTACACTTTCTACCATACAATGCCTCAAAAGGTCGTATTCCAATGTTGGAGTGATAACTATTGTTATATGCAAATTCAACAAGGGGAAAATTCTCATGCCAATTTCCCCAAAATCAATAACACGCGATCTCAACATATCTTCCACAATTTATATAGTCCCTTTCGCTTTGACCACCTGTCTGTGGATGATACGTCGTACTCATATGAATTTTTGTTCCCAAGTTTTCTTGTAGAGCATCTCAAAACTTAGAAGTAAATCTTAGGTCTTTGTCAGACACTATTGATAAGGGTGCACCATGAAGTCTCAACACTTCATTTATATAAATTTGAGCTAACTATTCAAGTTAAGTAGTTTCTTTTATTGCCAGGAATAACGCACTCTTTGTCAATCTCTCAACAATGACCCAGATACAATCATGTCCTCTTCTAGTTCTTGGCAACCCAACTATGAAATCCATAGTTATATCTTCCCACTTTCCTACTGGGATTTGCAATGATTGAGCACTTCCATATGGAACTTGATGTTCTGCATTCACTTGTGCGCATGTAGTACACTTAGAGATGTACTTGGTCATTCTTCTCTTCATTCATGGCCACTAATACTGTCTTTTTAGTTCTTGATAAGTCTTTGTACTTCTGAGATGAATATAATATTTAGATTTATGGGAATCTTCTAAAATCAACTTTCTTAATCCACTGGTCTTTGGTACCCAAATCCAGTTCTTGTAAGTGTTTAACCCTTGAGTATTTTCTTCAAATGTCACATTCTTTCCTAACTTCTAGTTCTTTACATCGTCACTAGCCATCACTTTTTGTTGAACATCCTTGACTTTGTCTATAATACTGGACACCAATTCAATTTACATCGATCTTGCTTTAATTCTTTTCTCAGGAGCTTTTCTACTCAAGGCATCAGCTACAACATTCGCCTTTGCAGGATGATATATGATTTCATAATCATAATCACGAATGAGCTGAAGCCATCGGCTTTGCCTGATATTCAATTCTTTTTATGCAAACACATACTGAAGGCTTTTATGGTTTGTATACAGCTTACACTTTGTTCCATATAAATAATGTCTCCAAATCTTTAGTGCAAAACCAATTGCTGTAAGCTCTAGATGGTGGGTGGCATATCGCGTCTTTGGGTCCTTCAACTGTCGGGAAGCATAGACTATTACTTTTCCTTGCTGCATCAATATGCAGCCAAGCCCTCTATTGGAAGCATCACTGTAGACTATAAAGTCTTATGTTCCTTCTGGTAAAGTGAGAACAAGAGCATCACATAACTTCTCTTTGATTGTAGTAAACGCCTTCTCCTATTCTTCCTCCCAACAAAACTTCACTTCTTTTCACGTTAATCGAGTGAGGGGTACTGCTATTCGAGAGAAATCTTGAATATATCTCCGGTAGTACCCAGCTAGACCAAGAAAACTTCTAACTTCAGTTGGTGTCTTGGGAGGTTCCCATTTCATTACCGCTTCAATCTTCAAAGGATCTACTTTTATTCCTTGAATTGAAACAACATGACCAAGGAATTGCACTTCTCGCATCCAAAACTTACACTTGGAAAATTTGGCATACAATTGCTCTTTCTTTAACACTTCAAGTATCGTCCACAAATGGCGTTCATGATCTTCTTTATTATTTGGATATATGAGAATATCATCTATGAATACAATTACAAACTTATCCAAGAACGGTTTATAGACCCGATTCATCAGATCCATAAAAATAGTTGGAGCATTGGTAAGACCAAATGGCATCACGAGAAATTCGTAAGGGCTATAATGGGTTCGAAAATCGGTCTTCTCAATATCATCCTCTTTTAGTCTAACTTGATGATAACCAGACCTTAAGTTAATTTTTGAAAAATAATCTGCAGCTTGAAGCTGATCAAAAAGATCGTCTATCCGCGACAAATGGGTAACGGTTTTCTTATGGTGATTTTGTTAAGTCCATGGTAATCAATGCACATATGCATTGATCCATCCTTCTTTTTCACAAATAATACTGGAGCACCCTATGGAGAAGAACTAGACCTGATGAAGCCTTTATCAAGTAATTCTTGCAACTGAGTCATCAATTCACACATTTCGGTCGGAGCTAATCGATACGGAGCACACGCAATAGGAGCAGCTCCTGGAACAAGATCTATTAGAAATTTGACTTGTCTTTCATCTTCAAAAACTTCTATAAATTCACGTACTACTTCAATATCTATATAAGTCTTCTTTTCTTTTTTATGAAGTCATCACATAAGACAGAAAAGAAGAGCATCCTTTTGAAAGGCACTTTCGGGCTTTGATCACACTAATGAGGTTCGACAAACGATTTCTTCTTTCTCTACAAATATAAACTTTACCCTCAAGTGTCTTAACGGACACCCTCTTTTGACCACATGCTATCTTTGCATCATTAGTGCCAAGCCAATACATGCCAATTACTATATCAAAAGACTTATTCCTGATAGGAAGAAGGCTAACTCAAAAATTCTTATCATCAATGCTAAGTTCACAATTTCTATACATGCATTGAACTTCTATATACTTTTCATCTGCTACTTCCACTTCATAAACTACGTCTATTAATTTTAATGGCACTTTTAATTTGACTCCAAACTCGTGTGACACAAATGAATGTGTAGTTCCGGAATCAAATAACACATAAGAAAGAAGCGAATTAACAAAAACAATACCTGAGACAACATCATGCGTCTCTTTCGCTTCCTCTCGGGTAATCTGAAAAGCCAGAGACTTCACTTTTTGTGATTCCAGCTTCTTTTGGGCCGTTGACATTAGTGTCTCGCTACATTTTTTTTGGACAATTGGAACTGAAATGCCCTTTCTCGTGGCACGAATAACATTTTACCTCATTGATATCTTGTATTCTACAATCTTTCTTCTTGTGACCAAACCCGCCACAATTGTAACATGCCCCATTCCAGATTGACAATCACCTTCATGTTCCTTGCCGCACTTTTCACATTTCCTTCTACTCCCTTTCTTAGATTGGTTTGGCTGAAACTTTCATTTCTTCTTAAAGTTTCCACTACTACCTTCGGACTTTCTCTTATCACCAAAGTTTGGTCTTTTTGGATTTCGACGCTTCCCTACATCCTCCACATTTCTGACTGTAATGATTGCACCATTTGTTAGAGAATATTATTCTACTGCTCGTTCCCGGGTTAACCGGGAACGAGTAGTAGAATAATATTCTCCAACAAATGGCACATGTCGCAAAATTTCTTTGTGTACTCGTCTACTGACAAATTACCCTTCTTAAGCGTAAGGAAATCCTCCTCTAACTTCTCTATGTCTCTCGTGGGACAAAATTTGTTCTTCAATCGAGAGACAAATTCAACCCACGACCACTTGTAAACTACGTCCTTCCCAAGGAGTTCATACAGCGTATTCCACCACATTAAGGCGTCATCCTTTAACAATCGCAAAGCAAAATTACACCTTGTTGCGTTCCAAGCATTTGCTAACTTCCATCACTTGTTTGGTTTCCCGAACCCACCTCATGGTTACTTTTGGTTCAACACTACCAATATATTTGGTTGGTCTGCATGAGGGAAAGGACTTAAAGGTACATCCCTTCCTTTCTCTAGTTCCTACGCTCTCATATCCTCTGGAGGAATCGCCAACAATTGACCTTCCTGAAATTTCTCTTGAGGAAGGAGCATCTAATTCCCCGAGTCAGTTATCGATTATCTGGTTCACATCTTCTTTCATTTCTCTTCTTAGATTAGTAATAAGATTCTGAATGGCTTCCATTGTTACAGGTTGTTGTGGTGGGATTTGTTCAGCTCCCAAATTACCAGTAACAATGGCGGGTCCACTTCCCCGCGACGAATTGTGACTAGCTGTATGCCCGTCACTTGGCGGTTCTTTTCCACCACCTTCCATTTACTATAATAAATAGATAAGATGTTCGTTCAATATACACAGAATCTATAGGTTGTATGAGTATGAGAGTGGTGTAACCAAATAAGGAGTTAACATAATTACAAAGTTTACATCACAAAAATATAGTTTAACACAAACCATTATACAGCTCAAAACCCTATTTGGGGTAATAGAACTAAGACACATTACCACAGTTTAAACATACCAACAAAATATAGGTCCCATTAACAATGCCTTCTAGTTCTCTTAAAAGTCTTTTATGCTTTATCTACTTCACCTGGGTACACAACAATTTCACAAAACAAACATATATATATATATATATATATATATATATATATATATATATATATATATATATATATATATATATATATATATATATATATATATATATATATATATATATATATATATATATATATATATATATATATATATATATATTAAGACATAAAGTCTTGTGAGTAATGTAGAGACAAGTAGCAAGTACAATAAGCAACTAGAAAACTAAATTCTTTCTTATCATTACAAATTAATCACTATATATGAACATTTCTTTTTGTTTTACATTTCTATATGGGAGAATTCCCATGTTTATCCTCCCTTCCCAGAATGGAACAAATCCATCTGTAAGGGCGTGTAAATTTCATTTCCCCTCGTGGCTTAGAACTAATATAAACACAAGGGTGTGCCAATATATCTCCATTCATGGAGTAGAACAAATCTAACCATAAGGGTGTGCTAAGATCACAACTTCGCGAAGGGGGGGGGGGGGTACCATCCTAGTAGTTTCTTATGACCTCCCTTTAAACGGGTAAGGTCCTAGTCCAGACAACTCTTTTCATTACTTTGACTCTTTAACTTACAATTACACTACTTTCATCATTTATAAACATAAACATTAAACATAATTTAAATATATGGTAATATAATAACTCTTATATAAGCTTATCTTTCAAACTATAACTTTGGAAATCATTAATAAATTCCATAATAAAAGAAATGATGATATGCTATGTACCATGTAAAGTATACACATACTCACCTTAGATCTTGAAAAGGAATGTCTAAGGGTTCAACACCTCTTTACCCTTTCTTTGCTTCTCTACCGCTTGACCCACACCTATATAATTTGTTTGTATTATGATATGAACCTATCTTTTATGTTTCCATACTATATTAAACATATAATATAGGCTAAGGGATTAGACTACAGAAATATGACAATAATGGGAGTGAATTGCATGAATTCGGGTGATACGGGTCGTGTAGGGATCACATGGGTCGTGTAAACCCTTAAAACCCTCGGGTTGCATTTAACCAGACCCCACACGAGTCGTGTAGGACCTTCAGACCTTCTGTTTGCATATTAGGCTAAACCACACGGGTCGTGTAGCATCACACGAGTCGTGTGATGTTACAGACCCAACTCCATTTTTTGTATAACTTTTGATTCTTGGTCTGTTTGGTTCCAACTCAAATCTGAATCAAATGATAACTCAAACATACTATTAAGGGCACTTTCTAATCTGTTATACAACACTTATAACACATCAAAACATTAAGATTAAACACACTCATCAAAAACCCCAATTCTAGGGTTCTTAAGCTTCAAACTTGAATTCTCGATTTCTAACCACAACAAATGGTTAGATTAAGTTCCTTTAAGGACTAGAACATGAAATAAGGATTGGAATCATAGGATTATCCTCATCCTTCCCCAGAAAATCGGATTCACCAATACCACTCAACTCACAATGGGTTACTAACTTAGAGATGAAGTTCTTACCTCCAATTGTTTGGGAATCACAATTACAAGCTTTGATTCATCAATTCCCGCTTCAATTCCTCTAGGAACCTTCAAGAACTTGACTATCTTTCTTTTCTTTAAAGTTATGTACATATCAAATGGGGAGGAATAGAAGGTTCCTCTCTTATATACCTTCTCACTTTACAAATATGACCCTTTGGCCCTTCTAGTTCCCATTTGTTCACAATTTACCCCAAAGTTCCTAATATTTCATTTAAGGTTTTACTTCTTACAATATTACCACTATAACATAATATTATTACACAAAAGTCACCCATAGGGTCAAAAGACTAAAATGCCCTTTTTGACAACTTCTTACTATCAAATTTTAAAGTATAACAACACTACAAGAAAACAGCCAAATAGCAACGGAAAGGTGCTACGGAAGACCTTTCCGTAGCCAAATTGTTACGGTTTATGCTACAGAATGACTTTCCGTAGCAACTTTACTACGACATTTGCCACGAAATCAAAATTCCGTAATGAACACAAGAATAACTACGGTTTTTGTCACGAAATCAAATTCCGTTGCTATATTGCTACCGATTTTGCTATGGACTGGATTTTCGTTGCTATTTAGCTACGAAAATACAATCCGTGGTTATTTTGCTACGAACATAGCTACGAAAATGCAATCTGTGGTTATTTTGCTACGGAATTATAATCCATTGTTATTTTGCTATGGAATTTTGCTACGAAATTAATTTTCATGGCTGATTTGCTATGAAATGAATTTCCGTAGATAAGTAGCTACGGAAATGTTCTACGGAATTGTGGTCCGTAGTTGTTTTGCAATGGAATCAATATACGTTTGTACCCTTGTTACGGATTTTGTTACGTCCTTTATTTCCATAGATATTTAGCAATGGAACTTGTTTTTATAGAAATTTAGCAACGGAATTTTGTTATGAAACTAGTATAGCTATGGAATTTATTTTTTGGATGAATTTCGTATATATCTTCGTTAAACAATAAAATATAGTATTTGCCCGGCCTAAAATCTAAATTTCGTATTTACCCTTTTTAACTTACAAAATATCGTATATACCCAAACCTTTATTTTAAATATTTTTTATAATTTATAATCATTTTTCATATTATATAATCATTGTAATTTAAATAAAAGAAAGAGATAGAGAATTTTATCCTTAAGTAACAAAACGTTTTGGATTGACCATATTGCCCCTAGGGGTGAGCGTTATTCGTATAAGAGCAACACTTTTTTTTGTTTTTTACAACACTTTATTGTGTTTGCTAAAACCACAATGCAACACGAAACTTGATTGCAGATGAACTTCGCATAATTGCTCATCTTGTTTATCCGGCTTACGAACAATTGCCTATCATATAATCATAAAACATCACATAAAAACATGTAAGATATCATTAATAAACATGGCATAAAAAGAAGCATAAATAACTTAGTTAAAGCATTGTACTTTAAAATTACAACGCTATAACTAGTAGCATTTTCAAAGTAAAAAAATATACAAATAAAAAAATATTAAAGCATTGTACTTTTAATATTAAAAAAAATCATTGTTGCAACTTCAGTTGATTTGCGTACTTACATAAAAGGATACAAGTTTATACAGAGAAAAAAATATATATTGGATTTCTTAGAACTTGATTTACCTTATCAAAACTAATGAAATGGGATCTTTTGTATTAGAAACCTGATAATTAGAAAAGGAAAGTGGTTTAAGAAAAAAATATATCAAAATCAATAAATCACAAAGTTTCTTGCTAAGAGATCATGATTTCTAAACTACTAAATATATCTCCGTAGGTTACCATCACCAAGTTTTGCCACCTTAACTTATCAAATATATTTAGTCTTTTCACCAATGCCACCATAATCAGTGAGCTGCAAAATATATTAACTTCATTAGAAAATTATATATATCTCGTAAACAGGAAAAGAACCCTTTGAAGTTGCGTTTTAAAGGTAATGGACCAAAATTTCATTAACAATTATGAATATACAGACATAGTTAATTTAATAAATTAGGAAGAAGGCTCACAATATTATTGGATGTTGTTACAGGTGAAACCATAAGCTTGCTATTCTTAGTGAGACCAATAATATATAACCTTTTTAGATCGGCACTATGTTGAAAATACGATAACTGATCTCCACGAATAAGGTTTTTAAGCCGATTACTGTGTGACAGATATGTATTTTATCTATAATATGCGGAATAAATAAGAGTTGCGGAATAAAGTTAAGTTGCTGAAAGCTATAAATAAATAGACAGAAAGCTGTAAATAAAGTAAATGTTAGAAGTTAGAGGTTAGATGTAATAAACGCCATTATCAACGATAAAGTGTTTTTACAATAAATAAAAAGGTTAGAAGTCAGAAGTTAGAAGTTAGAAGTTAGATGTCTCGGTTAAATACAGTCCTCATATGTTTTCGTTGTCAAGGTTCAATTCGGATGTATTGGATATTTGGTACAGTTGATTTATAACAGTTTGAATAAATCAATAACGACACAAATAATTTCAAAAGAACTTATCGATAGCTGATGAAGATGGCGTTTTCTTTGAAGCGTCGATTCTTGTTCTTTACGGTAGGATGAGGTTTGGTAGTTTTTTGTGTTTGGTAAAATGGGTTTTTGGTGTCGGTTTAATTGAGATGCACGGGGTTTTTGTGGTTTAGTTTTCGTGTATGTATTTGGTAGTGGGTGTGTAGGTTTTTTAGTTTGGTATTCGGGTTGAGGTTGTTTAGAGGTTTGAAGTTTGGTGTCGGGTAGAGGTTTTGTTTGGTGTCGGGTAGAGGTTTTGTTTGGTGTCGGGTAGAGTATGGGTGTAGCTGTAAGAACCCGCGAAAAAGTTAAAAATGGTAAAATCGTCTTTTATCGTATTGTACGACTATTATGTGTAATAATATGTATTTGTAACATAATATAATGAGAAATACTAGTTTATGTGAAATTTGGAGTTTTTACCGCGTGAATAGTGAAATTTGACCAAAAAGGGCAAATTGGTCATTTGACATAAAAATGACCAAAATGTCAAGGAAAATGTTAAGTTGGAAGTTAATTGTGAAGTTGTGACTCTTGGATCATTTTTGAAGAGAAATTAGAAGATTAGGGACCAAAATGTAATTATTTTATAAATATTAAATATAAAATTTGAGAATTATTACTCTCTATGTTCAGAACATTTCTCCAGAGGATTCCAGAGAGCACGAGAGACAGCAAGAAAGAACTAGAGAGGAAGAAGAGATCAAAGGAATTTCAAAGGAATCAAAGGTTGGAATTAGTGATTCCAAGGTGGTGCTTCAAACGTTGTTGAGCACGGGAAGGGAAAAGCCGTACGAGAAGCTTAGTAAACCGAAATAGAATCAAGGTGAGTATATGAGGATTTCTATAGTACATAGCAAAGTTATGATATTCAGAAAATAAGATTTTTAGTTATCTAAAGTATTGACGTGTGGAAACAGTTTGAAAGTAGCTCTTTATATATATGAGCTAAGTGTTTTAAACAGATTTTAAAGAAGTTTAATTAAAAAGTTATTTTGAAAGAAGCTTCACAAGTGTGATAAAGATGTTGAAGCTAGTTTGAAGGTATTTTGATTATAAGTTAAAAGAGTTTATGAGTTTGAATTTAAAATAAATTGTGTCCCACTTTGACCAATTCAAGAAGCAAAGTAAAGAAAGTAACAAGATAAGAAGTAAGAGCCAGTTGAGTAAGAGCTAGTTGTCCGGACTAGGATCACCCACATAATCGGGGGATCAGAAGACACTACTGGGATGGTACTTCCCGTCGCGAAGTAGTTGTCTAGCTTAGCATACCCTTATGCTTGAATTTGTTACAAGTCACAAAGGGGAGACAGAATGAGCAAACCGAGTGGGCAGATCTGTTCTGTCCCGCGAGGGGAGCTAGTTGAATGAAATAATTAACTTAATTCATAAGTTTTAGTTGGTCACGAGAAAATGAGAAAGGAAGTAGTTTTATGAAAGAATGAGTTTTTAAAGTTTGAAAGTAAAGAAGAAAAAGTTATTTTGAGATTTATGAAATAAATTAGTTTTTAGCAATGTACTTTTGATATTTCAAGTTTTGAATAGAAAAGTTTTGGGTCTAAACTCATATTACTCACGAGACTTTATGTCTCACGTATACTATGTTTTTGAAATGCTATGTACTTAGGTGAAGGGAGCGGGAGTTGCAGTTGGGACCATGATTGATACAATGTAAGTTTAAATTTTGGTTATTGGTATTGAGTCTGTAATACCCCTTGAGTTTAAGTTTGTAAAATAAAAAAAAAATTAGTGGCTGTTTCATAGTCACAAGTTGTAAAATGTGTTTGGAAACTGTATTTTTTATATTAAATATGGTTTGAGAAAAGGGGTGTTACAGTTTTGGTATCAGAGCCATAGTTTAAGCGAACTAGGTGTCAGTACTTGAACCTAGACTTAAACTATATAGGAGTTAAGTAAAGTACATACTTGAGTATGAGATTGAAAATAAATAGAAGTAGAAGTAAATTCATAATAGTGGAATATGAGTCCTGGTGGTAAACTGAGAACAAATGTGTATAGGTGATTATAATAATATGGGCCCGTACTATCATAATCACAGGATATACATTTGAGGTTGGTGGAACCACACAGGAAGCATGTGAAGCTACAAGGGATAAGTGTAGGGGTTTGAGGAGTATAGGTTCGATATACCTATGTAAGTAAATCATGTATAAATGAAAATACTAAAGTGTTAAAGATGAAGTAACAAAAATGAGGTATGTAGTGGGGGAAAACCCCATACCCT
Organism: Cichorium intybus; assembly: GCA_023525715.1. Lineage (NCBI taxonomy): Eukaryota > Viridiplantae > Streptophyta > Magnoliopsida > Asterales > Asteraceae > Cichorium > Cichorium intybus. The sequence goes on from JAKNSD010000023.1 coordinate 2,355,037, forward strand.
ATATGAACCATGATAAAGTATATGTAATAAAATATGAGTAAAGAGTACTAAAAATAAGATGACGAAGAAAAGTGCAAATTTGTGGTTGTGATAACCACTGTATAATATGAGAAATAATGTAAAGTATGACAGGAGTCGGTAAAAGAGACATGGCCAGAAAGTGTAAAGGTAGTTGCAATGTTAATAGAAGTAATGAAGTATATAGTACAGCCTATGCAGTTATCTCGGCCATAAACCTTATAGCGGTCACCTAGCGAGATTTGATTTAGCGTTTATCGCGGTGGTATAGCGGCGGTATAGCGGGGGTTTTTTTTTGTTACTTTTAGACTATTAATACTACGTAGAATTAATATCATAAAAAGTTGCATAAAAATGTCACATAAAACATAGATAGTATTCTAATATGAAAAGATAGTATTCTAATATGAAAAGTGTCAACGTGTCAAACATAAATCTAATCGCAATCCATGGGTTCGGCATTCGAGTCAACATCGTTTAATGCATTCACATCTTCCGAAAAGCAAATCTCGGCAATCTCGGCCATTATCTCGGCAAATCGCGGCAAATCTCGGCAAATCTCGGCGAGATTCTCGCTGGCGAGATTACTGAGCGAGATTTTGATTTTTATCTCGGCCTAAGCCCGAGAAACGCTATCTCGGCGCTATCTCCCGAGATTGACTGCATAGAGTACAGCTATATAATAAAGAGTATAACTGAAATTTCAGTTGTTTAACGGAAATGAACTATAATTATGAAATATAAATAAGAAAGATTGGAAAAGAATGTGAGTACAGATATATGAACTAAATTCATATAAGAAAGACAAAAAAAATGAAAACATTTAAGTAAAAAGAGTAAAAAGAAGTGAGTTGGATAAACTCAATTGAAGTATAAATATTATGAAGTAGTATGATGAGTTGTTCATGGACAACCAAGAAATGAAAGTGTGTATGTAAAAATTATAAGTAAAAATATGTGAGATATAAAGACTAATGGTTAATTAGTATGTATGAAGAGACAAAACAAGAAATTGCTGAGAATGGTAAATGGGTACCTAAGAAGATAAGAAGTGTACTCAAAGGAGTACTATAAAGAAAACTGAGAAATGAAAAAGACAAGATTATACTAGAAAGAATAATGAGTAAAAGAGATTGAAATTTACTAAAATATAAGAAAAGTGAAAGAGATGTTTAGATCTTTAATACGTCGAAAGATAAAAAAATAATATAAGTAAAGAATGATACCAGACATGTACTTATAAAAGTATAAGGTAATAACCTTAGGAGAATGTAAGAAAACTAATAGTAAAGACAAAGAAAAAGAGAGAAAGGATAGAAAATCCTTTGAATATTAAAAATGAAAGAAACAAGAATAACGATTGACTTTTGAAAAGTCAATTCCCCTGGTATATGTAGATATACGAAGTTGTAAAACTTCTAAAGAAATGTATAAAGGTAAAGTGGGCAGATGTCATGTAAATATACATATATATAAATATATATATGAGATCTGAGCCTAATGACAAGAAAGAAGTAATTAGAAATGCAGATTGACTGTTGGCGAGTTAATTTTCTATAATAAACTATGAAATGAGAGAGCTTCTAAAATAAAAGAGAGAAAGTAAATTTAAAATATGAACTTTACCTAAGTAAAAAAAATAATAAGTAAAAGTTTTTACTACATTAAAAGAGAAGTCGAGTAATGCGTCTGTCCTTATAATACTAGATGGGACAGAAGATTTTGAAGTAAACAGCAATGCCTCACATAGAGGGCTTAGCTGTGTGTAGATTCAAAGAAGTAAAAGTATAGCATATGTTCTCAGATAGTTGAAAGCCCTAGAAATGAAATATATCACCTATGATATAGAGTCGATAGCGAGTATTTGCCTTGAGAAATTTAGAGGCATTACCTGTATGGAACAAAGCGCAAGCTACTCACTGATTACAAGAGTTAGTAGTATGTGTTCACTCAAATAGAGTTGAACATAAGACAGAAAAGATAATTATAGTTGACCAGTGATTATGATTGCGAGATTGTATACCATTCAGGCAAGCCAGTATAGCAGCAGATGCATTGAGTAGAAAAGTTCCAGAGAAAAGAATCAATGCAAGATTGATACGTATCGAACTAGTGTTCAGTATTGTAGAACAGATTAAAAGCAGTCCAACAGAAATGTTGGAAAAAGCGTAGATATAAAAGATGAGAAACGAGGAAGACATGCAGTTTGAGATAAGCAGACAAGAGGTAAAGACTTCTAGAACCCGCGTTTGAGTGCTGAAAGAAGGAGATTTGAGAAAGTTGATTTTCGAAGAGTCATATAAATTAAAGTTTAAAGTTGAGAAAAGTACATCTCCATGTGTGTTATTTATACACAAGTCAAGGTGGAACATTAGGCATGGAGATGCCCAGTCTTTGTTCAGTCCAGCCTGAAAGTGGGAAGATGTAACCATGAACCTTATTGTCAGGTTACCAAGAACGAGAAGGAGGTGTGATAGCGTGTGGGTCATAGTGGACTGGTTGACCAATAGTGCACTGTTTCTAGTCATAAGAGAAACTACTCCATTGGAGCAGTTAGCCCAGTTGTATGTAGATGAAGTGTTAAGAAAGTATGGTGCACTGTTGTCAATCGTGTCAGACAGAGACCCTAGATTTACCTCTAACTTTTGGAATGCTTTACAAAATAAAATGGGGACAAGAATTCAGCTAAGTACAGCGTATCATCCACAAACGGATGGTCAAAGTGAACGAACGATCCAGACATTGGAAGACATGCTACGGTCATGCGTGATGGATTTTGGAGGAAGTTGGGACGAACACCTGCTATTAGTGGAGTTTGCATACAACAATAGCTACCATTCTAGCATTAAAATGCCACCTTTTGAGGCATTGTATGGTAGAAAGTGTAGAACTCCTTTATGTTGGTCAGAGGCGGGTGAGACAAAGCTTACAGGACCAGAGATTGTTAGAGTGACTAATGAGAAGATCGGAGTAATTCAAACCAACATGAAAGCAGCACAAGATCGGCAAAGCAGTTACTGGAATCTAAAGAAGAGACCATATGACTTGCAAGAAGGAGATTTGGTGATGATAAAAGTGTCGCCATGGAAAGGAGTGGTTAGATTTAGCAAGAGGGGAAAGCTAAGTCCAAGGTACATTGGACCTTTCAGAATTCTGAAGAGAGTTGAGTTATAGGCATTCAATAAGAGTTAGTAATACCGTATACTGACCTGAGGGTGGAGACTCCTAGCAAACTGATTGAGGAACCTGAAGCCATCCTAGAAATGCCGACTAAAAGCTAAGGAACAAGGAGATTGACCTTGTACTTGTTAAGTGGAAGCATCCCTTAGGGTCAAACTTGACTTGGGAAACATTAGCAGAAATGAAGAGAAGATATCCGAATTTCACGGATTACGAAAAGATTCCGAGGACGGAATCCGCTTAAGGAGGGGTGACTGTAAGAACCCGCGAAAAAGTTAAAAAGGGTAAAATCGTCTTTTATCGTATTGTACGACTATTATGTGTAATAATATGTATTTGTAACATAATATAATGAGAAATACTAGTTTATGTGAAATTTGGAGTTTTTACCGCGTGAATAGTGAAATTTGACCAAAAAGGGCAAATTGGTCATTTGACATAAAAATGACCAAAATGTCAAGGAAAATGTTAAGTTGGAAGTTAATTGTGAAGTTGTGACTCTTGGATCATTTTTGAAGAGAAATTAGAAGATTAGGGACCAAAATGTAATTATTTTATAAATATTAAATATAAAATTTGAGAGTTATTACTCTCTATGTTCATAACATTTCTCCAGAGGATTCCAGAGAGCACGAGAGACAGCAAGAAAGAACTAGAGAGGAAGAAGAGATCAAAGGAATTTCAAAGGAATCAAAGGTTGGAATTAGTGATTCCAAGGTGGTGCTTCAAACGTTGTTGAGCACGGGAAGGGAAAAGCCGTACGAGAAGCTTAGTAAACCGAAATAGAATCAAGGTGAGTATATGAGGATTTCTATAGTACATAGCAAAGTTATGATATTCAGAAAATAAGATTTTTAGTTATCTAAAGTATTGATGTGTGGAAACAGTTTGAAAGTAGCTCTTTATATATATGAGCTAAGTGTTTTAAACAGATTTTAAAGAAGTTTAATTAAAAAGTTATTTTGAAAGAAGCTTCACAAGTGTGATAAAGATGTTGAAGCTAGTTTGAAGGTATTTTGATTATAAGTTAAAAGAGTTTATGAGTTTGAATTTAAAATAAATTGTGTCCCACTTTGACCAATTCAAGAAGCAAAGTAAAGAAAGTAACAAGATAAGAAGTAAGAGCCAGTTGAGTAAGAGCTAGTTGTCCGGACTAGGATCACCCACATAATCGGGGGATCAGAAGACACTACTGGGATGGTACCTCCCGTCGCGAAGTAGTTGTCTAGCTTAGCATACCCTTGTGCTTGAATTTGTTCCAAGTCACAAAGGGGAGACAGAATGAGCAAACCGAGTGGGCAGATCTGTTCTGTCCCGCGAGGGGAGCTAGTTGAATGAAATAATTAACTTAATTCATAAGTTTTAGTTGGTCACGAGAAAATGAGAAATGAAGTAGTTTTATGAAAGAATGAGTTTTTAAAGTTTGAAAGTAAAGAAGAAAAAGTTATTTTGAGATTTATGAAATAAATTAGTTTTTAGCAATGTACTTTTGATATTTCAAGTTTTGAATAGAAAAGTTTTGGGTCTAAACCCATATTACTCACGAGACTTTATGTCTCACGTATACTATGTTTTTGAAATGCTATGTACTTAGGTGAAGGGAGCGGGAGTTGCAGTTGGGACCATGATTGATACAATGTAAGTTTAAATTATGGTTATTGGTATTGAGTCTGTAATACACCTTGAGTTTAAGTTTGTAAAATAAAAAAAAATTAGTGGCTGTTTCATAGTCACAAGTTGTAAAATGTGTTTGGAAACTGTATTTTTTATATTAAATATGGTTTGAGAAAAGGGGTGTTACAGTAGCGGTTTTGTTTGGATGTGGATTTTCTTTGTTTAAAAAGAGTTTTCTTGAGAGTTTTGGCAGGTTTTTTGCTCTTTGGACGTAGGGTAATATTGGTGCTTGAAGGGTATGGGGTAGTGTATGATTTTCTGCACAAGAATGGCAAGAGGTTTGCATCTTATTTATACTCACTGAACACAGGCCTCGCGTCGCGACCATATGGTCTGTCGCGTCGCGAAGGTGCGTCACGGTGTTGCTTTTGGTCGGCCACTGGTTAGTGCGTTAGGTTGGTAGTCTCGCGATCATGGAGTGGTTGGTATCGCGTCCAGGCTCTTCGCGTCGCGGGTCTTCACGTCGCGACCACCATCTCCGTCGCGTCGCGATCACTGTGTAGTTTTGGTCTTCTGTCTTTGCTTCTTCTTTTCACGTCGCGACCACTCAGTCTGTCGCGTCGTGATTGCTGTAGCAGTGTGATATTTTGTATTTTGCTCTTTGGTTCGTAGCATTACTTCCTCAGGTTTGGATGTTTTCTCAAAGTTTCTCGGGTCTTGATTTATTCTTGTTTTTGATCTCGAATTCACGCAATCTGAAATAAACTGATAATATTTGTTAGATAATAACATTTCGACTTATTTCAGTGATGGTCACATAAAAACATAAAAACATTATTCAACAATTTCCCCCTATGTGATCATTAATGAAATGAGGAGAAAAATGTTTTGATTGAAAATTCTTGAGATTTGGATAAGACATTTATAAAACCATATCACTTGTTTTGAAAAAGTGTGACTAGATTTTACTTATGTTTTGAAAAATGTTTGTCAAGAATATTTGTTTCTGAATCAAGGTCTCATGTTCAATTATCAAAAGGTTTTTGTATATGTACTTTCATAATATTCCTTAAGATTTTATAACATTTATAAAGACGACAAGTGATCTTGATAGGTCGATTCAGATGAACTCTCATAGGTATAGCTCACACTTGACTGAGGTGTTTTGGTTGTTCTGGGTGCAGAACTGGTGTATAATCACTAAAGATGAGTGATATCTCTCAGTTTAAAGGTGTTGACTTATGCTTACTGTGGATTTATACCTATATACGTTAGTTACTTGGTCTTCATATTAGATAATCAATCACATAAGACTGGTTTCGGCATTACTCAGAGGGTTTCTTCATTCATGCCATTGATGTTCACTCTCTCTCCGTCGGGAAATACATGTAGAGGGGTTTAGAAATATTCATAGTGCAGTTTGCAACTAAGAATATTCAATTATGAAGGCTACAGTATCCCGGTAAATCATCGGTTTTTTGAAAAATGTTTATTTGGAAAGTTTTGAGAGATGTCTGTCTTGATGGATTTTTGTTTGTAAATCTTCCTTTTCTTTGGTGAAGTGTTCACCTTTGTCTTTATCTTTTCTTGATTTGTGCGAATATACCTTGTGTAAAAGATATCTGATGTGGTTACCAATTGTGATTTGTTGACAGCATTTGTTGGATGTGACTTTGTTGTTTCTTCATTTGTCAGATTTGTTATGCCAGATGATGAAGCTTTTCTTTGAAATGGTTTGATTGAGGATAGGGATAGGTGATATAATAGACAGTTTGTCTAATATATAAGAAAATGAATGTATCGTCCCTGGTCATTTTGATATCTAAGCAAAAATGAGACTAGCATCACGGTATAAGAGTATAAATCCTATAAGTCATCATGAAAACACCTTTGCTCACAGAAATGAATTCTACTTAGCATTTAAAGACGAGGCACAATTTCTCACATGGGTTTGGTTTTCATCTGAATCTCCTGATCTTATGTCCCTTAATAGATAAAATCGTTATAATTGAAATAAATTCAAAGGGAATAGGAGAATGTACATAACGAAAATTTTTGAGATTTTGAACCTTCACTTTAATTTAAGAATCAATATGACTGAGAACATTCATCGAGCATAAGTATCTGAAAATTTAGTCAAGAGGTTAATCACATGGTTTTATAAAGATTTTAAAAAGATAAAACTTTATCCTAATTTTTTTTTGTGATTTTTGATTATGTGGATGTTTTTGGAAAATTTTGGTTATTTGAATGTTTTTGGTAAATTTCGGTTTGGGGGTAAGAATGGGGTAACGAGAGTTCCCCCATAAATGATGCATTGGGATCATTTGGACAGGTGGATTGGGGTGTTTTAGGAGGGTTCTGGTTTTGGTGGTTCCCCCTCGACTGGATCCGCATCATTTTGGTTTGATTGTGAAGTTTCTGCATCGGAGGTAGTGTGGGTTTGAAGTCTTGTAGAAGGCTATGGTTTGTTGTCATATGCTTGGAATGGCCACTATCGATATACCATGTATCATCCTTGGGCTCTCCAGCACAAATTTCCTACAATTAGACAGAAATTTTAGGTACCCAAACCATGGTGGGTCCTGATTTGTTAATGGTTTTCGGTGATTTGAAATTATTATGGTTTCTGTTAATTGGACGAAGTGGTTGAGGCTTGATTTGACTTATCAGATTTTCCCAAATTAAGATTCGTTTTTGAAAACCTGTCATTTGAAATGGTCTTTGATTTTGTGAAAGGTATCTTATATGTGAAGATCCGTTTGATGACCTTTCTTTGTATCTGGGATTTTGATGATTTTGGAAAACATTATGATGATGGAATGGAGTTTGGTGAAATGATGGTTTCTGAAAGTTTCCTGAGAGATTGAAGTTTATCTCTTGAAAGCGATTTTGAATTGGTTTTTGAAAAGGTTTTTGTTTTGGATTAAAGGTTTGTTTTTGTTGCAAGGAGGCTGGTTTCAATGGTTTCTTTTGGGTTTGGTGGGTTGAAGACCTATTAGTGAAAGATCTTTTGGAAACAGTGAAATCAGTATCATCTGGGTTACAGTTGATAACTGTTTCGTCGTCTGAATTTTCCTCATTAACAGATGTGGATAGATCTGTTAGAGTTGATTCAGAGTTTTCACTGTTAGTCCTGGTTTCTTGTTTGGCTTGTTCGATTTCGAAGGATTCTCTTCCAGATGTGGATAGATCTGTTAAAGTATTGACGTGTGGAAACAGTTTGAAAGTAGCTCTTTATATATATGAGCTAAGTGTTTTAAACAGATTTTAAAGAAGTTTAATTAAAAAGTTATTTTGAAAGAAGCTTCACAAGTGTGATAAAGATGTTGAAGCTAGTTTGAAGGTATTTTGATTATAAGTTAAAAGAGTTTATGAGTTTGAATTTAAAATAAATTGTGTCCCACTTTGACCAATTCAAGAAGCAAAGTAAAGAAAGTAACAAGATAAGAAGTAAGAGCCAGTTGAGTAAGAGCCAGTTGAGTAAGAGCTAGTTGTCCGGACTAGGATCACCCACATAATCGGGGGATCAGAAGACACTACTGGGATGGTACCTCCCGTCGCGAAGTAGTTGTCTAGCTTAGCATACCCTTGTGCTTGAATTTGTTCCAAGTCACAAAGGGGAGACAGAATGAGCAAACCGAGTGGGCAGATCTGTTCTGTCCCGCGAGGGGAGCTAGTTGAATGAAATAATTAATTTAATTCATAAGTTTTAGTTGGTCACGAGAAAATGAGAAAGGAAGTAGTTTTATGAAAGAATGAGTTTTTAAAGTTTGAAAGTAAAGAAGAAAAAGTTATTTTGAGATTTATGAAATAAATTAGTTTTTAGCAATGTACTTTTGATATTTCAAGTTTTGAATAGAAAAGTTTTGGGTCTAAACCCATATTACTCACGAGACTTTATGTCTCACGTATACTATGTTTTTGAAATGCTATGTACTTAGGTGAAGGGAGCGGGAGTTGCAGTTGGGACCATGATTGATACAATGTAAGTTTAAATTATGGTTATTGGTATTGAGTCTGTAATACCCCTTGAGTTTAAGTTTGTAAAAAAAAATAAAAAATTAGTGGCTGTTTCATAGTCACAAGTTGTAAAATGTGTTTGGAAACTGTATTTTTTATATTAAATATGGTTTGAGAAAAGGGGTGTTACAGTAGCGGTTTTGTTTGGATGTGGATTTTCTTTGTTTAAAAAGAGTTTTCTTGAGAGTTTTGGCAGGTTTTTTGCTCTTTGGACGTAGGGTAATATTGGTGCTTGAAGGGTATGGTGTAGTGTATGATTTTCTGCACAAGAATGGCAAGAGGTTTGCATCTTATTTATACTCACTGAACACAGGCCTCGCGTCGCGACCATATGGTCTATCGCGTCGCGAAGGTGCGTCACGGTGTTGCTTTTGGTCGGCCACTGGTTAGTGCGTTAGGTTGGTAGTCTCGCGATCATGGAGTGGTTGGTATCGCGTCCAGGCTCTTCGCGTCCAAGCTCTTCGCGTCGCGGGTCTTCGCGTCGCGACCACCATCTCCGTCGCGTCGCGATCACTGTGTAGTTTTGGTCTTCTGTCTTTGCTTCTTCTTTTCACGTCGCGACCACTCAGTCTGTCGCGTCGTGATTGCTGTAGCAGTGTGATATTTTGTATTTTGCTCTTTGGTTCGTAGCATTACTTCCTCAGGTTTGGATGTTTTCTCAAAGTTTCTCGGGTCTTGATTTATTCTTGTTTTTGATCTCGAATTCACGCAATCTGAAATAAACTGATAATATTTGTTAGATAATAACATTTCGACTTATTTCAGTGATGGTCACATAAAAACATAAAAACATTATTCAACACACTAGCAATTTTTATTGATTAATTAGCTCATTATATATATTAAGTTTACTTGTACAACTAATTAGTTATATATTAGCAATTTAAAAGATGTACAGACTTAAGCTCTACGTTTGTGGTATGCAGGTATGTATAGAAGTATAAGGAACGTAGCTATAAGTCTTTAGTACAACAAGACTACTATAAAGTTCCACAAACTAGCTAAAGTTTCACAAGTCAATATCAAACATTTGACTATAAACTCAAAAACTTGAACAATAGGCAATGAAATGTAAAGGGATGTAAGTTGGAGCATAATGTATTAGGTCCACTTTACAATTTGGAGTATGGAATTTGGTGCAACATAAGAACACTCAATATCATCAGATTGGAAGGAAGGATTACCTGCGATTGATGAATTATCTAATGTTATGAGCTATTTTCTATTTCAGGCATTTTGTCGAACACCCGGCGTGCATGATTGAATGCCTATCCCAAATCAATATAGGACAGATGTACAAACCTTGATTACTACAGAAATGAGATCTGAGCTCTCTGATAACAAATGAATTCACCATCCCAATAACAGATGAATGTGAACCTAGCACCAACAATCGAAACCAAACAAATGAATCAAACAATTTGCCAAGAAATAAATACCTAATTGATATCTAATGAACAAAACAATAATCAACAAAGGAAACACAGAGATCTACGTGATTCCGCTATGGATGTGATAGTGCTTTTATTTTATTGGTGGAAAGTTAGAGCTTTAACAACTTTCATAATCGATCGATCTATAACTAGTTGATTATGGGCACTTTGACCTTACCAAAGTAAAAAAGAACTTTACGATACCCTTTAATAACGATTTTCCCTACACACAGAATGACAGAGATGAAGAGAAACTTACAGTGACGAAGGAATAGGACGGACGAACAAGGGGAGAGCAGCGGTGCAATGGGAACCATAGACGAAGGAGAAGGCGACAATATCCGCTTCGTGAAGCGGTGAATTTTGGGATGTGAAGGGAAGCGGGGTTATCAAAATTTTGAAGATGAATTTTCATTTTCCCGCTAGCTAGGGAGGGGGGCGGGCGTAATACGTTTTCGTTAAGTTTTAGAATTTGGGTTTTCTAATTTTCATGAACTGATTTTTTTTATGAAACTTTATACCAAGTATATTAAAAAAATTATGATATAACTTACAAAAATTTTAGTGGTAGTTTAATATATTATGTCATTAATAGCAATAAGGCTTGGGGGAGTGGCCTCGCCATCCCCCTCGCCTTCACCCTCGCCTTCTTTCGCTGAGCCACACCGAGACAGTTCGCTCTCGCCCTCGGTGAAGACCCCTCGCCGAACCATCGACGAGGTCGCTAAGCCACAACGGCTGCTTTCCATTTTCCATTTTCCAAACAAAAATCTTTTAAAACCTTTACAAAAACCTTTATAAAATTCAAACAGAGTATGCAGCTACGGAAAATCCTACAAGAAGACATATCGGGGAAGACGGGGTTCGAGTACCAAATCGCGATGGAAATGAAGAATGATGCAGCGAGGCAATTGGGATATCATTTCGATGAGTAGTTTGTAGTTTAATTTATGTTTTTAATTTATGTTTTTAATTTTAATGTAATGCATTTTAATTTTAATTTATGTTTTTAATTTATGTTTTTAATTTGTAGTTTAATTTATGTTTTTAATTTATGTTTTAATAATATATAAATAATTAAAAAAAGATTTAATAAAATAGTTTAGCATGAAGTTCAGCATGTGCTGACCACTACCACCATTTTTGGTCAGCATGTGCTAAACTTGCTGAATGCTGACGTGGCATAGTTTAGCACATGCTGAACATGCTAACCACTCCCTCCAGCCTAAAATCTAGTTTCATTGTAAAATGTCATTATATCAATTAATTGTTATAGTGACATTACAAAAGTGCCACTAAAATATTTTATAGCGGGAAGAAACCGGCGACCAGTCTAGTGGGAAGGACGATTCTTCTGTGGCTTACGATCAAGATGCGTATCAGCGTATCTATGCTTAGTGATAGACTGATTTGGGAATTGGTCAATTTGAATTGGGACTAATTCTGGAAGTAGATTTCGTGTAATGAGGGAAATTAAATTATGTTAAATTAAATGGAGGGGAAATAAATTTTAGATGGAGGGAATTAGAATATATCATTTATCGTATTAGTGTTTATAAAATTAAATTCATTATCTCTTGTAAAATATAATTTTGATAAGTTCATTATTTAGTATTATAATACGTTGAACAATGGAAATTGAAAAAATGAATAGTGCTTTGATGTGGTAATGTTGATTAATTCAGGCGCGTGTATTTATAGATTTTTGAAATCTACTGATTTCTTTTTGATTTTGATGTGTTTAATTATGGGTACATAAGCCCTAACCCATCCATTAGCCCTAAACCTTAAGTATGGGTACATAAGCCCTAAGTATGAGTACATAAGCCTTAATTAGCCCTAAACCCCCTAATTAGCCATAATTAGACCTAAACCCTAAGTATGGGTACATAAGCCCTAACTATGGTTACATAAGCCCTAATTAGCCCTAAACCTCTATGTACCAGTAATCCCTAAACCATAAAATAAGTATGGGTACATAACCCCTAATTAGGCCTAACCCATCCATTATCCATAAAACCTAAAATAGGAAAACTAAGCTTAAACTATACCTAGCTAATTGTGGGTTGGTTGTATCAATGTCGGTATGGGTATATAAGGGTTAGTGGTGTATGATGTACGTAGATGTGGGTAGGTGTGACTTGTAAGTATGGGTGAGGTGAGGTATTAGTGTAGTGTTGGTGTGAGATGTTAGATAAATCAATGTCGGTGCGTATGGGTGCATACGAGTTAGGGGTGTGTGGTGTACGTTTCTGATGGTGGGTGGGTGTGAGTATGGGTGGGTGAGGTACCAATGTCGGTATGGTTATACAGCGGTTGGTTGTGTGTGGTGGAAGTTACAGAGGAAGGGGCGGGTGTGAGACGTTGGTGTTGCGTCATCGGTATTAGTTATGGTATATTTTACATTTTAAACTAAATTATATTTTTTTTGGATACTTACAATTTGATTACTTTTATTTTGAATGTTTATTTAATTTTTAATTTGATATCTTGATATATATTTATTTTATTTTATTTTATTGAATTTCTCTTAATTAAAATCACCATAAGTGCCCTAAGGGTATGTTTGGCAGCATCTGAATCATTTAGATCTGAAACGTTCAGATGTCTGAATGAGCAGTCTCTGAATGAAAACATATTGTTTGATTAAACATCTGAATGAACAGTGCTGAATGATAAAAAAGACAATTTTACCTTTGTAAAACTAGTGGTGTAACCGCGCAATGCGGCAGATGCTAATAAGGGAGGAGGTAGCAAGGTTTGGCGAATTCTTTTCTTGGTGAATTGTTTCCTTTTCAGTCATTAGTATCCTTTCAACAGGCACCGAATACTTTCTTTCGATGAAAACTTTAATCAACTACAAGATGCATCCCTTCGATGGAGTATTCTGCCAATTTGAATGAGTCTCCTGCAACTAAACAATTCCATTTAAGCTAAAAATACGGGAAAATCGAGATTTGGGGAAAGTTGGGAAGCCGAGTCAAACTGTAGTCGGATATGCAGTTGGGGCTTCTCAATTTTGATTTCTCTCATCGAGATTCATGAAGAGTTTAGTCAAAGCATGACTAATTACATAAGCCCTAATTAGCCCGAAATTTCAATTTTAGCCAATAGTGTTGCCCGCTTATTCTTGCCCACTTATTCTTATAGCGCACGAAATTTCAATTTTAGCCAATGTAGGAAGTAGGAGGGTACTCGAATGTTTTCAAGTTTTTTACGGGTTTTCAAGTTTTACATATTAGTTTTCAAAATTTTTTATGAAGTCTTTTTTTATTGTATAATATATAAAGCTTTATTGGTACATTAATTATAAATTTGTATCATAAAATATAAAATGACACAAGTAGGAGGGTACTCGATGATGCCTAGACTACCGTAGGCCACCTACTTCCTGTATCTCTATATTTTTTCGGTTTTTTCGAATGTGACCCACGTAGACAAACCCGAACCCCCGTCTCTAATTTTCCGCTATGGGTCGTTGTTGTTTGTTGATGATTGAAATTCCACGAAGGTATACACCGACAGGAGTAGCTGGTGGAGCGGTGGCGGTGGAGATAGACAGCTCGCGGAGCGGTGGCTCACTTTATTGTTGCTGGATTTTAACTAATTTGGGATGTGTTGTAAGGTTAACAAGAGCTTTCTCAATAACATATTTACTTATCTTTGGAGCTTTATGGACATTAGCAGCCATTTATGGAACCACATTTCTTGGATGGGACACACTCTTAAGGATTGGCAGAGGAGGCGACAATTATGACAGTGTAGGCGATGGATGCGTCGACGACTAGAAACGGATGGAAACATGTTTGGTCCCTAAGTTATTTTTTTAACTCGGATAATCCCTACTTTTTGATTTTGTTACGCGCTTAATCCCTGCCATAAATAAAAAGACTATTTTACCCTGAACAATTGTCTTTTAATTTTTTACTGTTTATTATTATTTTAAATTAAAAAAAAGGCCCCATCCCTTAACTATTAGACACTCTCTTACGTTTCCTCTCTATCTCTTTCTCATCTCTTAGGAAAAACCCTAAATATACAAACCGCCGCCACCACCCTGTTGCATCTCCTCCCATCGCCTTGACCTAATGTGTTCTATGTGTTGTCGAAGAAAGGAGAGAGGTTTAGACCAGAGGAAAATGAGATTGCATCGGAGATTTGTGTCCAGAAAGGTAAGTTGTTGGAAATCATGGTTCATGTAATTAGTTTCAAAAACAAGAGTTTGCAACGGAAGCATAAAATCATGAACACAAATTCCATTTTCAAGAGGATCATGCTACATGCATGTAGAGATAAGATGAAGAACAAACATAGTTTAAGTTCAAGATCATAACCTTTGTTCTTGGGTTTGGTTTGGATGATTTTGATAGCTAGGAATCAAATTAGAATCCCTCTATAGTTGATCCACCACAAGCTTGAACACCCTTGAATGCTAGTTCCACAACTTGCAAGATATGACTCATTTTCTTATGAAACCAAAAACCAATTTTTGCTAAGAACTTAAGGAGAGTTTTGGGCTGATTTCTAAAGCATGAAAGTAACTCATTCCTTCACAATATGGCCGGCCATATAACCTCCAAAGACAAGGAGAATCTTAATGCATGTGAAAAAGAAAAGGCATGTTACTTCCACATGGTCAAGTCTTGAGTATTGCATGTTCTTTAAACTTTTCACACATGGCTTTTGATTCAAGTATGTGGCCAGCCACATGAGGAAGTTTTAGAGTTTAAATATAACTTCTATTATTTATAAACTTATACCATAAAGTTTATAAACAATAAACCTTCAAACTTGTGTATAAATGGAATAACATTTAAACCATTAATGATATAAATAAACCATCTAAATATACAATCTTAATTGTATAATTATATATATATATATACATATATATATATATATATATATATATATATATATATATATATATATATATATATATATATATAACAATATATATATATATATATTATTTAATTTACTAATTAAATTAAATAAAAGGCTTACTTATAAATCAATTAAATCGTTTAACAATTTAAACAATTTAATTGTTACACTTAATAAATTCATCACATATGAATTACTAATCAACATTTAATTTTGTAGTTATTATTATTTACCTCAAATAATAATAACCTACAAGATTAAATTGCAAGTTTAGTATCATTTGATGTTAAATCAAATTTAACGTTCTAAATGATCAATTGGTGTCAAACTTGTTGTTGGTGTGACCCTATAGGATCATGTATTATTAGTAATATCATTTTATGATCATCCTTGGGCATATAGAACTAACATAAGTATCCTCACCATCGATGGTGATCCTCAACAACGGATTTGTGTCCAGGTGATGGGACAATAGTGGTCGGAGATTCGGGTCATTGAGAGTATCTAGCTGTCGAACGTCACCGAATTTCCTCACAGTGAAGTGGCGGTCATCTCATCCAAGTTGTAACAGTTAGTGTCGATAATCGGTTACCCCTCCCACCCTCTTCAGCCATCGTTGTTGTATATATGAAACGTCTCCTCGATCTGTCAAGCCTCTCATTACTCCGCCTCTTACTACTCCTCGACATCTCACGTCCGGTGCCTTTAAAAACGTTAATTTCCATGCCCAGATCCGACCCTTTTTGAAACCATCTAGTTCTAGAAATATTCTGATATACTGTAATAACGAATCTTCCCATGATCCATATTTCGTTTATGTTTGTAAATATCGATTTGGGGTTCTTGATAATCAAAAAAGATGATCATGGAGACGTTGATGTCGCAGATGGGTTTGAGTTGATAGGCTTCTTGATTAAGGCATCTTTCCGTTTACGAAATGTAAATTTTCGTTTCTTGATGTTGGGATTTAACTGATGGAAAACGCAAGAGAAAACCATTGGCGATTGGCGATAATTTTTTTGTATCCACGAGATTCGCTAAATTTCTTTGTAGCTACAAACTGTCATTCGTTTTTGCTAGTATACAAGGAGATCCAACCTAAATGTTCTTTTAATATGGTAAGTTTAACTTGTTAATCAACTTTTTTCTAATTTTTGACTTGTTAATCATTATTTTTGTGTTCGATTTAGTCCAGCCAACACCAATGTCGCTGTTCTTGCGCTTCCTTCACCAATGGAAACACTTTACCAGGTAAAAGGTATCCATTTCTTCTTTATGTTTAATGCGTCTATATGATTTGGGGGTTCAACCCATTGTTGCTTCCTGGTTTTTGTGATATTGGCTTCAATTGTTGTTTAACCGATTCAATTTCTTGGTTAATTTTTGAAAAAATCAATTGACGTCATGTTGCTTCTGTTCTCCTGTAACCTTCGTCATAATTATCTCAGTAAAACCTCAAATGACCACTGCTTAAAAATCAATTAATGTAATGTTAAAAGACTAAAAACGCCCTGCCTAAACTGTCATCTTCATTGATAGAAACTCAATTGACTTATTTATCAGAGCAATTATAAAATCTATGTGTATGTTCCAAGCGAAATAGTAATGATAATGTATCACTTTTGTTTTTGCAGAAAGTACTTTTGAAATTTATTCAAAGATTGGGATTTGAGGGAACTGGAATTTAATAGCTTTTAAATTTTCACTTACAACTAATATTTTCTTGATTTATTTCTTTTAATATATGTAATAAGGGCATTTTGGTCTTTGGGGTATAATATGAGTTTATTGATTATTATGTCAAAGTACGGCTGATCTTCCTTATTCTCAATTTTAGAAAGTCTGTAATATATGTAATAAGGTCATTTTGGTCTTTTCAGAAAGTTATCTTATTATAGCTTTGATTCTTTGTATTTACTGATTAGAAGGCACTTTGTAATTAAGTAGTTAAAAGATTAAATGGTATTTGAGATTGCTTATTGGTAGTGGTTATTAGCTTTATTGCAGTTTGGTGATTTAAAAATTATCATATATACCTGCAACGTCCTCTTTCTAACTTGTGTACAATTGTTTATTGATAGTGGTTAGTTGCTTGTCATGATGAAAGAGGTGGTCACTTTGTGGAACATTCAGAAATCAGAATAAAAAATGGTAATAGCTTTCAAGTTTCAGTAATATCAACATTTAGTTTCAAGGTCTCAATTTGTATATATGTATTTTTTTCAGTTTGGGAGTGACAAGAAGAAATATACGGATGCCAATGTTGATGATCTGCAAAAAGAGTAGGCATGTTTGTCACAAATTTTATTTTCTGGTGATCTGTTTTGCATTTGAGAGACAATCTTTTTGATAAATTCAAAATGCTTATTTTATATATATATATATATATATATATATATATATATATATATATATATATATATATATATATTAAAATATAAAATCATGACATACAAAATATGTCATAGATTGTTGCCATCTATTAAAATTTTATAACACACAAATGTGTGTCATGTTTCATTTATGAGTGGAGCTTCAATGACACACATTTGTGTGTCATCTGTACCATTTAATGACACGCAATGCATGTCATTAAAGGTCTTTTTTCTAGTAGTGAAGCTTGCTTAATGATGGAATTCTAATACACCCTCCGTCCCAAAATGATAGTCCACAGACAAAAAACACACAGATTAAGAAAACATTAAATGCATCTTACTTTTTCCCACAAAATGAATGTTTTACCCTTTCTTTGCATTTAATGTCGGCACTAGATGTGTTGGCTGTTATAATTAAAGTTAGGGGTATTTTGGTAAAGATGTCATTTATATTTAGAAGTGGACTAACATTTTGGGACAAACTAAAAAGGAAACATGGACTATCATTTTGGGACAGAGGGAGTATGTGATTTGATATAATTGGTACTTAATTTTCAGGAAAGATGACTCAAGTAAATGTAAAGGGAGCATTAGGTAAAAAACCAAGTGCATCTAGACCAAAGGTATGGAACTGCAAGAAGATGATTGCTCCATGCTTACTAAACAGAATAGTCCAGAAGGAGCAACAAACAAAATATTGCTTTGTTTTCAGCAAGTATTTATTTTGATTTAGACTTTTTTACTTTTCATGTAATAAGAATTATTGGATTTATTTAATAATATGCAAATTTGTTTTGTTTTACGTATTTGTGTTTTTAG
This sequence comes from Cichorium intybus, assembly GCA_023525715.1. Lineage (NCBI taxonomy): Eukaryota > Viridiplantae > Streptophyta > Magnoliopsida > Asterales > Asteraceae > Cichorium > Cichorium intybus. The sequence continues at coordinate 2,373,386 of JAKNSD010000023.1, forward strand.
ATATTGGTACCAAATAATTGGAAATTATATTTATTTTTGTAAATTGTTTCGTGAATTTCTTCTTAACAAAATTTGCTACGGAATTACACCTACGGATTTTACTACGGAAGCTTGACAACGGAAATTTCTACAAAATCATTGCTACGGATTTTTTTTACGGAAACATTGCCACATATTTTACAACGGAAGCTTGACCACGGATTTTGCTACAGAATTATTGTTACGGATTTTACTACGGAACCCTGACCACGAAATTTGCTACAGAATTCTTGTTACGGATTTTACTACGGAAGCTTGACCACGGAATTTGCAACAAAATTATTACAACGGAATTTGCAACGAAACCCGTTACAGAAGTAGCAACGGAAAAAGAACCATGGAATTCGCTACGGACAAACGGCTACGGAAATCGCTACGGAGTCCGCCTACGGAATTCGCTACAGAATACATACTCTACGGAATCAGTCCGTAGCAAAGTTGCTACGGAAATAAAAGTTTGTAGCAAATCATTCGCTACGGGATTTATTGTAACGGAACAGTTCCGTAACAATTTCCGTTGCAAAACCCATTTAGCAACGGAATTTCAAGGTTTAGCAACGGAATTCGTCCGTTGCTAAATTGTTGTTTTCTTGTAGTGCAAACTAAGTATTACGTAAGTCAAAATACAATTTACTTGTTAAAAGTTTCCGGGTTCTCACACGTACTCCTGGGAGAACTTGGTGAAATTTTGTTCGAGCGTCATTCGTTGGTATTAGGGATATTGGTGGTATTGTTGATAATAAGGTGATGTGGTTAGAGGAACATTCAATCCATCTTTATCCTGAGGATTAGTTGTTTTCCATGAACCGCGTTTTTTGGATTTTCCCCGACTAAAATCCATTTGAAAAGAGAAGGTTTTTAAAAAAAAAAATTAGGAACGAGTTTGTAGAGAAGCTGAGAAGTTGCAGTCTCTTTGTGTTTTCTGAAAAGTTGCACAGGTTTATTGAATGTAAGGTGTATTGTAGTCTCACGTTTAACAAATAGACGAGACATACTCTTAGAGATATTTGTCTTCAACAACCCCCATTGAAATTTTCATCATATAAAAGACACAATTGACTTTTATCAATTTCCTTTAAATATTGTGAAGCTTCAGAATGGATTCTTTTGATCTCTATCATAATGTAAGAAACATTATTTTCTATGTGGTGCTACCAAGAGCCCAACAAAAGGACAACAAGCATTTTACCCTTGTGTGAATCTTTCAAATGACAACCATCAACAGAAATAACAGTTCGACATTGATGAATGTTACTGCATGTGATAAGCCATCTTTTTGAATTGAGTGGAGGATATATGAGACAATAGTTGCAGAATTTAAAATTCTATTATTATTGCCTATACAAGATCCAAAACAATTGTGTGCATCCACCCAACATGTAATCTTCCATATATTGTGATTTTTCTTCCTCATTGCACGAACATACCATGTACATTGTGGTGTATAAGGCCCACTATTTGAACTGTGCCATTCATCTAATACCGTGTTAGACTTTGCTACCTAATAACTACTTTTACTTTCATAGACTTTAAACTCTTCATTTTGGGCGATCGACCAAAGTGTTATTGCCTTTTTTACTTGTGGTCTACTTTCAAATTGCATTCATAACCTTATTTTATTTTCTGATTCCTTCCAATAATCTATATGAATGTTTTCCTGAAAATCAGTTGTTTCACCATCTCTTACATCTCCTATATCATTCATAATGTTTACTGATGGATTTTCACACACATCATCATAATCATCCCCAACATAAATTATTGACTCACTAACGTCATCTTCACTAAGTCGAGAGTTGGGTTCATCTAATCCAAAGTCATCATCTGCCTCAAATATATCATCATTAGACAAAGGAAATGGTACGTTTGTAGGGATGGTCACAAAATCATGAGACTGAATCGGCCCAGATACTTCAAAATTACAAAGAAGATCTACAAAGCTAGTATTTGAAGGCCATATTTTTTGTTCTTGAGCAATGTTTTCAATTAGTGTAAAAGTTTATCAAACTGTAACTACACAATAAATAATAAGATAAAATAAATAAATTATAATGTTAAGTACAATATTTCACATTAAATATATAAGATTTACAAAAGTATATGTACCTTATAATTAATGGACGAAATAAGGTTGGTAATTAAAGATGGAAACAGAAATACGAATGAAGGATGAAAGAAACTAAGAATACAATTTTGATAGAATTCTCATTTGATGAAGAAATTATGAGAGAAATCTGAATTCAGTATACCCATTTAATAGTTCTAATAAATGAATTTAAAAAAACATGAGTGAACAAACGCTTTTGCTTTGAGAGATGAACAGTGACATATTTGCTTTATCAGATCTTGCTTTATCAGATGAAGAGTGATGTCTTTTCTTTATCAGATGCACAATAACATCTTTTTCTTAATCATGAATAGCGAAAGAATCTTTTTTTTAATTGAAAATAAAATTTAATATGTAATGATAGTGATCGGTTTCACCAACCTGACCAAGAGCTATCTAGGGAAAGTTTTTTCAAAACCAATGTTTTTCAAAAAGCTTGCTATGGTTAAAACTTTTTCACAAAATAACATTATTATATTGATAAATCTATTCCATTTGTTTATAAATATTTTTTTATACAACCATAAAAATGTGTGAAAAAGCTAGTTTAAAAAAACTTTTTGGTTTCACCAAAAAACTTTATGAAAAAACTCCACCGAGACGGTAGAATATTTGGATTATTCACATTCTTTTCAGACTTCATAAGTCATCCGATAAAGAGAGGCATACATGTTGCAAAGAATATCATTGCAAGAAATATTATTACCAAAAATATTACAAGAAAAGAAGAGATGGGAAGGTAATGGATATCATTTTTCTCGACACTAACGATAGTAACAATAGTAGCCTCTAATTGACTCTTGACTAGTAATCATCTATCAAAAGTAGAGGCTTGCATTAGATAATCTTTGAGAGGGTATGGCTATTAATGGTTTCCTCTTCTTGGTCACAAGTCCAAACTTGTCTGCTAGCTCAAACACTTCATCTTTTGGCAAGCTCCATTCAAATGAATGCAAGAGCGATGCTAATATATACATCAACATCTTCTCCCCAAGGGAGATTCCTGGGCATATTCTTCTCCCTGCTCCAAATGGCAAGAACTTCAAATTATTCCCATTATAATCCCATTTGTTGTTCAAGAATCTCTCTGGCTTGAATTCCAATGGATTGGGCCAGTACTTGGGACTCCTATGGATAGCCCAAACGTTTATATAAACAATAGTATCCTTTGGAATGATGTATCCGCCCACAGTGCAGGGTTCATCTGGGCATCTCTGAATTAGGAGAACAAGTGGAGGGTGTAACCTGAATGTCTCCTTAATGACTGCATCCAAATATGTCAATTTGGGTAAATGAGATTCTTTGACAACATTCATGCCAATAACTTCTGTTAATTTATCCTGGACCTTTCTCATTACACACTGCGATTTTGCAAAATTTCTGCCATCACCCATTCTACCATTGTGGATGTTGAGTCTGTTGCCGCAACCACTATGTTCTCTAATAACAATTTCCCTTTATTTAGTATAAGTTTTGTTGAGTTTTTTTGGCAAAAATAGAGTAGTTTGACAAACTCTTTTTAAATATGAGTAGAGTTCCCACATAATTCATTAAAAAATTGCATATTCCATCCCCTAATTGGTCTCGTTAACCCTGAATTTCACTGAGTAGAGTTCCCACATAATTCATTTAACTTACATAACAAAATCCACTGACATCATCTCCATTGACATCTCCTTGGTATCTTTAATTAAATCTATATAACACTGAATTTCACTAGAATATATAAAAGGAATTTTCAGTGATTTAAAAATATCGTAAATTATTTTTGTTTGTATTAGTATATGCATTTTTACGGATTATTTTGAAAAGCCCATATGTTCAGCCCATGACACGTTCCGTAATTTTTTTTTTTTTACTTTTTTAGTTTTCTTTTGTTATTAATATTTTTTTATTTTTAGGTTTTTCATTATTTTCTAATTAAGCAAACCGTTTGTTGAGTTTTTTTTTCTTTTTTATTTTATTTTAAAACGTTTCAGGTTGCTGGTATTAATTATTTAAAGTAGCAACGGATGGGATCCTTCTACGAAAAATCATGTTATTGTAGTTCTTTTTTGTTTTTTCATTATATTTTCTGAAACGGCTCAAGTTACGTTTTTAATTTATTTCATTTAAAGTAAGTTTTCACGTATGGACAATTTATATATAATGCTTGAAATACAGTAAATACGTAACATATATATTTAAAATGAAACTCATGTAAATAAAAATGTATTATGATTTTCATGTATCAACTATTTATAATGTTTGAAATGCAGTAAATATATAAAATATAACTTTAAAATGGAACTCATGTAAATAAAATATATTATGCAAGCTAAAGTGTTGAAAATGAATTTTAACTACTGACAGCAATTATATATAAATTCTAACAACATAACTTGTTAAAAGCGATGGATAAAATTTACATTTCAACTACCACAATCAATATATAATTTACATTTTAACTTGTTGAGGTGTTGGAAACGAATTTTAACTACTTTATAGAAATTTTGATTTTTACTTGTTAAAAATTTTATATAAATTTTAACTATATATTTTAAATAAATGTTTTGATATAAAAATATAGTAAAAATATAAAATAAAAATAAAAATAAAAATAAAAAGAACAGAGATATAATGTAATGTATTATTATATATAAGAAAGTTGACACTAAATTATAAAAAACAAAACATTAGAAGCCTAGAAGAGTAACTTATATGAATCTATTGGTAATATATAATAATCAGTAGACCCAAAACCCTATTATTGCCAAAGCAAAACCAAAATATCCCATTTCAACAAATAGATTTTGAAAGTGACGTATAGTTGCAAAAAAACTCAAGATTTGTTCCGCATAAGCCGTGTTAATTTGTGGTTTAATAAAGAAAAAAAGTTAAGAGAAATTTAATTACCATTAGTAGGGCTTTAATTTGAATGATATCAAATGACATTGAAGCATCTTTCTGCTGTTTAATATCTAACAACATCTGCAGGAAATCCTTCCTTTGATCTTCATCAATTTCTCCCTCCATTTTGGTGGAGTTCGCTTTTATTCTGTCTTGTATAATCTTGTCGAATATCCGATCAACATATTCCAGTTGCTTCTGCATTTCTCGTTGTCTTCCTTGTAAATCGAACCACGATAGTACTGGGAGAAAATCAGAGATGTTCGGCGCCGCTAGTAACTCCACAATCTTGAACTCAACTTCTCGAAACCCATCTCCGATATCACTAGAATCCTTCCCATCGCCAGATTTGCTACGACCCCATAACATGCTTGTCACGACGTTAACCTCGGTCTTAAAAGCAATTTCGTTAACATCGATCTTTGTTCCACGTTTAGTGTAAACTTCGTTCACCAGCCTTCCCACTTCATATGTTCGAAAACTCTCGCAAGCTTTGAGATTTGCACTGCTCATAACTTGGCTGACTAAAAGCTTACGCATGTTACGCCAGTGTGTGTTGTTGTTGGACCACACAATATCGTTCGCACCATAAGTGATTGTTAGTGCTGTGACTGGAGGGCTGCGGTTCGCGAACGTCTGGTCCATGTCATGAGCGATGATCTTAACTAGGTCAATGGAGTTCACCACGACATGAAGCTTTCTTCCAAGCCGTAGGCTGAAGATGGGGCCATAACGGTCAGCCATCTCAGTGAATCTTTCATGCAAGTTGGAGTTGAGAAACGGGAGGTACCCTACAACTGGTAAGCCGTAGGGACCTGGCGGGAAGGGCTTTGTGCGGTTTCTGGAATACGATACTGTCCATTTGTACCAAATAAGTACTAGTGTCGGAACAGAAATGGTGAGAATTGTGCGAGCAAGTTCGTCTCGTTCGTTGTGGACCTCCCACCACCATAAGCAGAAGGTGGTGATTGTGGAATAAATCTTATTTGCAAGTTCTAATATCATTTTTGCTACAAATGATTGTATTCAACTTATGAAGAAGTCTGCCTGTTAAATAGCAGCGATGATTGAATTTTGACCAACGACACACCGCAAGCAAATTGCGTGTAACAGTTACAGTCACATGTGCCTGTGGTATGGTTAATCAAGAACTTTTTTTTTTTTTTTTTTTTTGTATTTTTTTTTTTGTAAAATAAAGAGGTGAATTGACAAACTTTAACCTTCGAAACTTACATTTTTAGTCCATCAAATTCTATCGTATTATTTATTTACCAGGCGTATGCCCGTATGTTACACAGGAATCAATTTGTATAGTATAACGCCATTCAAAAAAAATTTGTATAGTAAAACAACAATGACAAATGTAAATTCTGAAAATAAATTAGTGAATATCATTAACTATAAATTAATATTTTTCACAAAAAAATTAAAAAATTAATATAAAAGCTTTCCAAAATTGATGTATGATTTTTGTAAGGATGCTTATTTGTATATAATGTATCAACGTTTAGTTCACCACGTTCGACATTTCCAATCAACTTCATATTGCAATTACTATTTTTATATTTGATTCGACTATATGGAATTTCCTAATAACATAAACCGTATTTTTATCTCAAAAAGAGTTTTATGTTTCTTAAAATGGTTCTTCACTTTGAAAATTATATTGATGCATTCTAAAAATTGTATTAGTATCCTAAAAATATACAAAAAATCCAAATATTAATATATCATGTATTGGAATTACATCTAGCACATAATAACAACAAAGGTATTACATTAAAATTTTTAGCATTAAACATTATTAGATGCATATAATAAAGATTAAAATAATGTGTCCAATACTGTACAATATTTGTTTGTTTATTCAAACAAAAACATCAAATATAAAGTACTAATCAACTAATCAATTAAAAAAATACATAGTACAATCATGTGTTAAATAACCATGACATTGTTTTTGAAAAATCAAACATATGTTGAACTAATTGATGAAAATTTTGGATATACTTTGAACATATTAGCATTAGTTTTTAGTGAACTTGTGTTTATTTACTAAAGTCGCTCATATTGAAATGTGCCATTGTTTAAAAGTTGTAGTAGCTAATACATAAACAGTTTGATAAATAAAGATTAAAGAGTATAATTTTCACCATGAATACAAATTAATTATCAGAAGTTGAAAATCCAGATAATTATCTCATATTAGTTTGACAATTAACAATTGTTATTAAAAAACGTTTGAAAATCATTATAGTTACATATGAAAACGGTTGAAGGGCAATTGCCTTTATTAACAAAAGAAAAAATTATTTAAATAAATTGTAAGAGTTGTGGTTAAATGAAAAACATATTATAGTCAAATTCAAAAGTTAAAAACTACAATACCTTTTAAATAATTTACCTAATTATTTTCACAATTCCAACTGTTGAATTACTTTGTAGTTCAAAATCGTTTCTATAATTTGATTGATTTTTTAAAAATAACACATTGATAAGAGTTATGAAAGTTTATCTACAATAATAAACAATATAATAAAGTAGTTTTTGTTTATTACATTTAACCATTTTTAAACTACAACTTTATGTGTGCGAAAAAAGATGTGTAACAAATGTAAATAAACAAACAACTCTTCCAACATAAATTTGTAATATATATATATATATATATATATATATATATATATATATATATATATATATATATATATATATATATATATATATATATATATATATATATATATATATATATATATATCATGGTAAAGTTCTCATCACTTTAAAACAATAAAGACAAAATCAAAAATTAACCTACAACATGATGAAATTTCACCACTTTATAACTATATATAGCCAAAATGAAGATAAGCCTATGATATTGTTGAACTATCATGCATGTATTCTAGATAACAAAAACAAAAATTGAAAAGAAGCAATAGCAGCTAATTCCAAATCATGGGTAGGATACTTCTTTTATGCTTCTTTCAATTGTTTAGAAGCGTAAGGAATTACACGGCCTCTTTACATCAATACACATCCTAGACCCGCCTTTGAAGCATCGTTCTACACCAAAAAGTCGTCACTTCCTTGAGGTAAGGAAAGAATGGAAGCTTCACATAAGCCTTGCTTCAATTTCTGAAAGTAATTTTGTTGAGCTTCTGTCCATCGGAATTTCTCAACCTTTTTGGTGACTCTAGTGAGCGGGGCTGCAATAAATGAAAATTCTCCACAAATCTTCTATAGTATCCAGCAAAGCCAAGGAAACTCCTAATTTCAGTAGGGTTCTGTGGGGCTTCCCACTTCATCACCGCTTCCACTTTTGTTGAATTAACTTTGACACGTTATTCATTTATCACTTGTCTAAGAAATTGGACCTCTCGAAGCCAAGATTCATATTTAGAAAATTTCACAGTTAGCTTTTCACAATGAATAAGATCTAACAATTGGCATAGAAGCATGACATGTTCTTCACGGGTCCCAGGATATATCAATATATCATCGATGAAAACAATGAAAAATTTGTCGAGAAAAGGCCGACTAACTCGAATCATCAAGTCTATAAAGGCAGCAGGGGAATTTGTGAGACAGAATGCATCACTAAGAATTTATAATGTCCATATCTGGTTCGAAAAGCGATTTTTGGCACATCAGGTTCACGATCTTTGATTTCATGATAGCTCGACCTTAGATCAATTTTAGAAATGAAGGATGTCCCTTAAAGTTGATAAAAAAGATCATAAATCCTCGGTAATGGATATTGATTCTTCACCATGATTTTGTTTAACTCTTGATAATCAATATAGATTTACATTGACCCAACTTTCTTTTTTTACAAATAAGTTTTGGTGAAGAAGTGGATCTAATAAACCAACGATTAAGTAGCTCCTGTAGTTGTCTCCGCAGTTGTCTCCTCAATTATTCAATTTCATGAAATTGTGGCTGCCCCTAGTACTAAATCAATCACAAGCTCCACTTGGTGATATAGAGGTAATCCTGGAAGTTCTTCTGGGAATACATTTGTAAAATCTTTTCACCACATCCACATTCTCTCTGCTCCTTTTGCTAGAATCAGCCGAAGTCATGTAAGCCACAAATAAGACACCTCTGATAGATATTTCACTTCTTACTTTTTCCATGGATATCACTAGTGTACTACCAATACGCGTTTCACCATATATAATCATTCGAGTCCTGTCTAGAGCTTTAACATTTATTAACTTTTGTTAGCAGTCAAATTGAGCATCGTTAGTTGTTAGCCAACCCATGCCCATAATCACTTGGAATTTGTGAGTGGTGATGGCTTAAGATTAATAAGCAAAATGCTCACGCAAATCTTAAGCTGACAATCCAATAATCGTTCTCCAACTGTAACATATCGACTATTTGCCACTTCAACTGCTACCTTCTCATTCAGGAAACTCAAATCTAAAGCCAGTCGAGGTAAGAATGAAGTGTACAAAAAAGAAAATGTAGAACCAAGATCAAATAGCACGTGAACAGTAATATTATTCAACGTAAAGATACCTAAAACAACATCTGGTTGGTCAATAGCCTCCTCGGCTGTCAACTAGAATGCTCGAGTCTTCACCAGACCACCATTACCCTTTTTGTCATCACGAGTCTTCCACCGTCCCATAGCCGAACCACCCTATGAATCAACATCTTTTAATTTTGGACAATTTACTTGAATATAACCACCTTCACCACAATAGAAACACCCAAGGTCCTTTTATGAACAATCTCTAGACAAATGACTAGTTTGCTCGTGTTTAAAACATCAGGGAGTAAGAGAACTGTCAGTGTAACCACCATAATGTTTCTTTTTACACCTATCACACCATTTGCCGTCAATTCTTTTAGAATCACCTTGTTAATATGAACTCGAAAGTTTTCCTTTCTTTGAAAACCCATCTTACTTTGACTCCCACTTTCTTTTCACACATGTTTCACCCCTCCTTTCTTCCCTTTCTTTTTCTTGCTTTTTGATTTATTTTTCTCTATCCTCGACAGCTTTAACCATGTCATGAAAAGTAGTTAATCGGGAAGGTTTCATGAACTCTTGGATTTCAATTCATAAACCCTGACTCGCCTAGGTCGTCGTGCGGTCAAAAATAGTAAAATACCTAACACACACTAGTATAGTGGTAGTCAGGGTCGATCCACAGGAGTTATGTGGTCGAGACAGGTGACAGATTACCAACTGCAGTGTCACGCTACAGTCAGAGGATCTAGTTCCTAATTTTGCTAAAAAATCCCAAAATCATAAACTCTAATAATTACAAACAAACATCCACTAATCTAAAGTCCAACAACTAATCCTAATTGGAACTGAAATCAGAAGTATATCTTAAAATCAGAAGCAATCAAGATCAAACCAAACATCAAACATAAACCAAACATCCAATAATCATTCAAAAGCACAAAAATACAGAAAAGAGAACAATTACTAATAACCAAATGCTTCATTAACAAAACTCAAATCTCACTGATTCAAAACAGCAAACAAACATCCAAAAAATAGAACTAAGACTTAGTATCAATGGTTGTCACTCCCAAAGACACTAGCCAATTATCACTAACTATGAATCTAATTGAAAATTAAAGAGAAAAACATAAAAATACCAATTGATGGTTGTTGAAGCTAAAACTCGGAGTCAAAGGGTCTTGGAAGTCGATTTTATGCCAAGCCTCTACTAATTTTTTCGACCTAAAACCCTCTATTTATAGTTGCAAAATTTAAGTGACCGCGCCGCGCACAGATGATTTCCGCGGCGCGTGTATGTGTTTATCCCCGTTTTTTCGGCATTTGAATGTTTTCCACCGCCTCATCACCGCGTCACGCCTTTGTGAATCCCGCGGTGCGCGTGCGAATTCGCCTAATATTGCCTTGATCTTCACACTTCTTCCAAATTGTACGCCTTTGGTCCCTGTTTTTATCTTTTTCTTGCACAATAGCACTAGCACAAAAGTGAGTAGTACCAGTAGATATATGATATAATTTCACTAAGAATAGGGCTCAACAACGACTAAAATATTGGATATTACTAGGCGTAATTTGTGGGTTTACAATCCAAATAGTTATTATATGGGTCAGCCATGTCATGGCTGAAATAGAACCATCGGTACCGGTGTAATTTGTGGGTTTACAATCCAAATAGTTATTATAAGTACATCGAGAAGTTTTTTTATTTCCTTCGGTATCACGCGTGTCACCTTGGCCTTCGTTTTCAGGAGTTACAGATTTATCATTATTATTTTTTGTAACACCTTCACCCTGTAGGTGAATCATAGTGGGCATATCTGCAGAATCGTCCTTGCCACAACCTCCTCAATAGCCTGCTAAAGGTTTGTCGGTATCTTCAGTGGTGGCATATCATTTTTCGGCCTACGTATAGAACACTAAGACCTTAATTGGCCTCCCCGTGGTACACCCATATCACAACGACTATTTCTTGTATACACCATATCTTTATCATAGAATTCCAAAAAGAGTGTTAATTCACTAATACCAATTATTTGCAAACAATCATTTATTCATCGTTTTTTAGTATTTAAACAACTATCACACTCTTGTCATGGTCCAAGTCTAGTACAATACATTAAAGATCTAGTTCACTTAAACAACAACTCTGATACCAACTTGTAACATAAGTTGTACACCCAAAACTTTATACAAAATATACATTCATAACATACAGTATACAAAAGTATAACTATCACCTGACAAGTTAGATCAATGATCATGTACAACATCAACAAAATCTACATCAGAACACTCATGACTCATCGGCCACTTTCCCCTTCAAGCTACTATGCACTGTGTCAACATCAACAAAATAAAAGTAAGCTACTAGCTTAGAGAGTAACATATAGAGTAATATAAAATAATTCACCATAATTATCTAAACACCAACTATATATATATATATATATATATATATATATATATATATATATATATATATATATATATATATATGTATGTATGTATGTATATAAACACTAATAATATGTGACAACGATTATTAACTTAAGCATTCAATATTATGGTATTGATCAAGAAGGGCTTCTCGCCAACCCCATGTTATTCACTAATGTAATTAAGGCTTTACACCAGCCTATTGAGACTTTACACTAGTCTTATAAATGGTTAGGCTTTTCACTAGCCTTTTTAGACTTTTCACCATTCTTATTTAGAGTTAAAGAATATAAACGACATTTCACACCAAACCTGTTGTATATCACCCATAAAATACAGGCTTAACACTAGCCCAAAATATAGACTTTTCACCAGTCTTATTTATGAATATGTTCACCATTACATTGTAATGTATCACCAATATTTCATTACAAATAGTTACATAAAGTTACTCGACTTTGGTCCAAAATGTAATACGCTTCAACCGGTAGTGGTATTCCATTCCTTTGCTACTCCAACTAAACTTTTTGTTCACAGTATAGTTGGGGTTGCAAGGGAAGGGGATAATACCATAAGTTGAAATTCCTTATTAGCACGGAAATCGAGGTGAGTAACTTAATGTTTTGGTGTATAATCTTGGTGTCAAGAAGTTATTTGTTAATCTGGCGTTTTAATATGACTTATCTACATGGAAATAAATAGTGACTCGAATAATTAATGAGATTGGTGAATAGTCTCTTAATAAATACTTGGTGTGAAATTTAAGGGATTGGTGAAAAGTCTATTTTTTCCTCGGTGTTATGGTTGGTGTAAAGCCTAAACCATATTGGTGAATATATAACGGGACTGGTGAGAAATCTCGCTTGTATTCGGTATTCTTCACACAAGATTCTTCACACGAGACTGGTGTAAAGTCTCGCATCTACAATAGAGCATCTATGAGACTGGTGAAAACTCTAAATACTGGTGAAAAGCCTACATCTTCATGAGACACGTGTAAAATCTCTAGGTTGGTGAAAAACCTTTATTCATATTGGTGTCATAATATAAGGTTGGTAAAATGCCCTTGTACCCAATCGTGTGTTTACTTATTATTGGTGCTTTATTACATTGATGTTTATATACTTATGCTGATTCATTATCTTGCTGCCCGTAATGTTACTCACTTAGCATGTATCTTGTGTGTTTTATTTGGTGAATGACAAAGGACCGGTAGCTCAAAACGTAAGGCGATACGGGAGGCATGGCGGCCTAAACACTATTTAGCTTTTGTCTTTTGTTGATATATATATATATATATATATATATATATATATATATATATATATATATATATATATATATATATATATATATATATATATATATATATATAATAAGGATCAATTGAGACAAAAAAAAAGGTTGAGAACTTGAGGCCAAATCTAGACCATCTATTATCTTAGATCTAAGGCTATTATTAAATGAGTATTTTGTAATTATTAAAACATTTAAAATGATTTAATTAAAAGTAAATGTTAGATAAGGGTATTAAGGTAATTTAATATTAATCTAATTTTATTAACTTCTTAAATTTCTCTCTCTCTACTTAAGATACGTATTCTGATCACCTCATTCAAAATAAAACATAAACCCTAGATATTTGTTAAAATCGGTGCCGGCCAACTATTTGCTTCTCGTCACTTACTCCACCGCCGAGAGATGGAAGGGTCGATCGATTGGATGCAGGGCATACAAATGTTAAAGCAAATGTTGCGATGTGATATTGTTAGGTGCTTTGGAATTCCTTGGATCGTTGAAGATGTTCCGGAAGGATTTCCTATGAAAATTTGTTCGGTTGTTCAAAATTGTGGGCCATACCACTTTTTTGGTCACAAGAAACTTCACGCCTGAATATAAAGCCTATATTATGTGTATGATTTTCATTACTTGCTATTTCTATTAATTAATTCAATTTATTCTTTTTACTGAAATTTTTTATCATTTTAGTGTCCAGGAGGGACCAAAACTATGAAGCTACTAGACTTCATTTCTGGAGTCTGCTTTGTGGAGACATTATGAAATTCATCAAGCATTTCTGGAGTCTGCTTTGTGGAGACATTATGAAATTTGTCCGGTATTTTAATGACCATGGATCTATCTCTAATGGTTGTAATTCCTCGATCATCACTTTAGTTCCCAAATTCAAAAATCCAACATCCTTAATCGACTTCAGACCAATCAGTTTGATTGGTTGCCTATACAAAATCATTGCTAAGACCTTGGCGGGAAGATTAAAAAATGTGATTGGTTCTGTTATTGACGAGGTTCAATCTGCTTATGTGGAGGGACGGAACATCTTAGACGGCCCGCTTATTGTAAATGAAGTTTGTGCGTGGGCTAAAAAGACCAAACGAAAAATCCTTTTATTCAAAGTTGATTTCGACAAGGCCTTTGACTCGGTTAATTGGGGATACCTTGATTCGGTTCTTTTGCAAATGGGGTTTGGGTCTAAATGGAGATCTTGGATTCGGGCTTGTCTTTCTTCTTCCCGTTCCTCTGTCATTGTCAACGGCTGCCCTACTGATGAGTTTAATGTGATGAAAGGGGTACGTCAAGGAGACCCCCTTTCCCCTTTCCTATTTATTGTGGCCATGGAAGGCCTTCATGTGGCGATGGAGACTGCCAAAAGTAAAGGTATCTTTAGTGGTGTGAAAATTCCAAACTGCAATACTTCGTTATCCCATTTATTCTACGCTGATGACGCTCTTTTTATGGGTGAATGGTCTAAACAAAATATTAAAAATCTGGCACGTATCCTCAGATGCTTTCATGTCTCTTCGGGATTGAAAGTAAATTTCTCTAAATCCAAGGTGTTTGGGATTGGGGCTAGCAACTCGGAGACTATGGAATGGTCGAATATTTTAGGTTGCATTTCGGGATCTCTCCCTTTTCATTATCTCGGAGTCCCGGTTGGAGCCAACATGAACCTTGTCAAGAATTGGAAACCCGTCTTGGATCGTTTCGGTACTAAACTTTCCTCTTGGAAATCAAAATGTCTCTCTTTCGGGGGACGCCTTACCCTCGTGAAGTCAGTTCTTGTGAATTTGCCTACATATTATCTCTCTCTTTTTAAAGCACCGAAAGGAGTTCTTGATTCTTTGGAAAAGCTTAGAAGACGGTTCCTCTGGGGAGGGACGGAAGACAAAAAGAAAATTCACTGGGTTTCTTGGGAGAAGGTTTTGCAACCCAAAGACAAAGGAGGGCTTGGAGTCGGCTCTATTTACGCTTTAAACATTGGCCTTATCGTTAAGTGGTGGTGGAGATTGAAAAACTGCCCCAATAATTTATGGAGTAAAATTATCCGTGGGATCCACAAGCTAGATGGGAAACCCCATCATTACATCTCCAACAACTCTATCACTGGTGTCTGGAAAAACATCTCAAAAGGAAAACTGGATATTGAGAAAATTAATCTCTCTTTTTATGATATTTTCAAAGTGCAGGCCGACCCAATTGATGCTAACAATGAGATATGGAGATGTTCTCTGAAGAACGATGGTTCGTACACGGTGGAAGCTCTTAGAAAGAAAGTTGATCAAAAGCTTGGTCTAGATTCCACATCGGTGGTGAAGTGGTGCAAAGATATTCCGATTAAGGTGTTATGTTTTGTATGGAGGGCTGCCATCGATAGGATCCCTTCTGTTGAAGCTCTGTCTTCCAGAGGTATTCCTGTTACGACTTTATCTTGTGGACTGTGTGGAAGAATTGAGACGGCTGACCATATTTTGGTTTCTTGCCCGGTTGCCTCCAAGGTTCGGGAATGGATTTGTAATTGGTGTGGAGTATCTATTGATTCGCCCACTTCTACTCGATGCATTTTGGACTTTGTTAGCAACTGGGGTAGATGTCCCAAAAAACGTCACATCCTCACCATGATCGCATATGGTCAGTTCTGAAGTTTATGGAAGGCCAGGAATGATAGAGTTTTTAATAAGCGTATTGTCTCGGCTTCTTGGATTATGGATGATATTATCTCCACGGTGTTTTTGTGGGTGAAACATAGGGGCAAATGGGGAAACTGTAATTGGTCCAACTGGTGTATTTCTCCTTTCTCTTGTCTGTAAAACTTTTTGTTTTTCTGCCAGTCTAGCTTCTTGTTAGGCGTGGTAGTTCGCTTTTTTCTAATGCATTGGCCGTTTCCAAAAAAAAACTAGACTTCATTTTGAGAATCTTGTCAAAGAGATGGAAACCCCATCATTATATTAAATTTAATAAAGGTAACGTTTTAATTTCTTATCCATATAATTTTGGTTATTGATTTCATTTACTGATTTGCGATTATCATACCATTTATATGATTAATTAATTGAATTGTGAATTCATTGATGATTAAATATG
>JAKNSD010000023.1:2394722-2438551 GCA_023525715.1 Cichorium intybus
TAACCTCCACCCCTCAAAATGATTTGCAGGTCTATATCAGAATGAAAAAAATTATGAATATGACTTTGTATTTGTTCAGCAACCTCATGACCCCAAGAATGATTCGAGAAGCGTAGATTGATTCCAGAATAGCAATTTCTTCAACAGTCAAGATGCTAAGAATGATTCCAGTAATATCAATTAGTTAGACATGTTACCACATGAGTTCTTGGTGGATACGTTTCACATACAGTAGAAGAATTGAAAAGTAACCATGTATATTCTGTCAGAATGATCATATATTCTGTCAGAATGAATGTATATTCTGTTAGATTCTAATATATTATTGTAGTCATTTTTTATGTTATACAATACATTGTAAATATCATTTTGTAATTCATTCTAATAGAATGTTTAATTTACTTTCATATAAATCTAATTTTTGTATAATATTGTAATTTATATAAGTATGATTTTGTAATTTATTCTACCAGAATGGTTAATTTACTTTCAAATTTGTAGTATCATTCTAATGTATGTATTTGTAATTAATTCTAATAGAATGTAAATGGTTAAGAACTCAGATGAAGAATCAAAATTGAAGTTTGAATTTAAAAAGAAATACAAATTTGAATTTGTAATAAAATTAAATTTGAAATTTAATCCCATTAAAATCTCACATTCCATATAAAAACATAAAATGTCCATATTACCCTTTAAAATGATATAGTTGGAAAGTTAATAATTTTTTAATTTTAAAAAATCAATATTCTGTAATTTATCACAACCATTGATCATTTGAATTCTACGCACCAGATTTGTCCTTACGACCACACAATAATTGTGGTTCTTAATGTAACCTAGCCCTATATATATATATATATATATATATATATATATATATATATATATATATATATATATATATATATATATATATATATATATATATATATATATATATATATATATATATCATTTTTAGGGTTTATATAAATATATGATGGACATAACGTGCAAACATAAATATTTCATTAACAAAAATACGCATTCCATGACACGATAATGAGGGTTTTATTTATTTTAATGCACAAAAATATAAACTCATATTATTATTGTTATAAAAAAACTCTGTTTTTTATTTCCGCTAAAAACGAATATATATTTTTGTTGCATGATATGTTTTATAAGATTTGAGATGAATGGATGTGATTTCATGTAATATTACAACAAAAGGGTTGTAAAACAAATGGTATTATAAATTATTTACCATGGTAAAAAAGTAAATGGTAAAATAGTAAAATGTTAGTAGCAAAAGTAATTGTAAAAAGTTTCAGATTTGTAAAAAGAATTTCATCATATAAGAATATTTTGGCATCAAATATAATTTATAAATAAATTGATTGGAATGTAATTTCTCTTATCTTTTTAATTTATAGTTCATTTTTTATAACTTCAGAATTACTATCATTTAATATTATAAGACAACCCATCGATATTCATCTCATCTATAAAATATATGCTTAAATATGATTCCTTTAAATTTAAAATTTTTGTATCATAGTTCATAAAAGTTTCATTTAAATACTCTTAGTAAAATTTTTTTTTTAAATAAATCACTACTTAAAACATAAATTTAAATATTAAAGCTTAACAATCCTAGCACTAAAAATACTTTTTACAACTACCTATCCCTTGGGATTAATCTATCCGAATCATAAAGAAATACTAAAGGCAACGACTTTCTAAAATCCAAATAAAAATATATTCGATTAAATGGTAGACTTAAGGTATCTGCCAAAATATCATTTTTTATGTTCACCATCTATGAGGATTCCTACATGTTCATTCTTGAAAAAACCCGAACTATTTAGAATTATAAGCACATAGGTTCCTATAAGCCAACCTAAACTTTCTCTTAAAAGTATATTAACTAATTTCCTAATCGTCATTGAGCATTATAGTTCAAGTCTAAGTAATAATCTAAGTATACTTAAAGGGAATGTTCTTTGGATTCCGTTAAGTCATCATTAAGTCTCCTTCTAAAAGTTTTTGTGTGTCCGTGGTGCTGGTCGCGACCTTACGCAAGTCATCAGGTGAAGTTGCGGTCCTCAGTATGAATGTTGTCGTGCTCGACCAAGAAAATTGAGGTGTTCGACATAAAAATTGCGGTATTGTTAATTAGCCATCTTCCTAAAATTTATTAGGGGTTAATGTCCTAAAATAGCAACCAATAATATATAATTTGCTCTTTATATAACTTATTTTTGAATTTTATTTAATGTCACTAAACGTTTTTTTTAGTTTCTCACTACACTATTGGGGTAGAGTTTTACCGGATAAACTGATATTCAATCATACATGTTGTTTACTTTGACGTTTAGTGTAACATAATTTATTCATTTAGTTAATTCTAAAGACCGATATTACGTCAGTAGTGACATCTTATTTGACATAATTACTCGATTGAATTGTATTTTAATGGTGTAATGAGAAGACTATTAATGTTGGAGTGCCTTTGAAACAGTTGACTTTTCTGCTAGATCCTTTGAAACTCTCCCGATCCCTCTCCTTGCTCCGGACAAGCTTCCTTCTGCGCGTCACCGGAGACCGTCGCCACCTGCACCGGACCAGTGATGGTCTTTCCTTTGTGCGTTATCGGTTTCCATGCCCAACCTTGAGCTACCGATCGGCACCTGCAATTGCTAATCTCGGCACCGTAACGGCCGGTTTCCGGCAATCCAACACCGGTTCCGGACTCCACAGATTGTCCGGTGCAAACCCCAACCACCAATTCTCCCGATCTAGCACATGTCACACTCGTACCGAACCCACAATCGCCACTAACAAATGACGATTGCGGCACCTAAACCTCCGATTCTTGCAGCATCTCCACCGGTTCCGAGCTCATGCTGACTTTCTCTACAAAACCCCAACGTCTCTTTCCCGATCTACCGCCGGGTGCGTCGACTCGGTCAACTCGCTAAGTTGACTCGCCGAGTGGGGTTAAGTCCAACAGTTGGGTCAGGCTTGGGTCTTTTCAGCAGGTTTATTCACCCATGTGGTCCAGTTCGGGTATCCATTTGCAAGCCCAGGTCCGAACTCCGAGTCAAAATCCGAAAACAAGAAACGGCCACGTCTAAAAAAAAAAACTTTTTAGAACGAGTGTGATCGGTGCATATTTGAGGGTAGATGGATGTACGCAGGAGTGTTTTTGATAGGATTGGACCGAGTGGAAGGAATGGACGTAAGGTTTCGGATGAAACTCTTAATGCTAAGGTGTCTCACAACATTTTTATCACGAATTTCCCGTCCCATTTTTCTGTAAGAGAACTGAGGAATACATGTGAGAAGTATGGAGCAGTCAATGATGTGTTCATTCCGAAAAAACTTTCAAAAGCCGGTAAGCATTTTGCTTTTGTTAGATTTGTCAAAAATGGTGATGTGCAAACCCTTGTTAATAATCATAATTCTATTTGGATTGGGAAAATTAGATTGTTTGCCAAGGTTGCAAGGTTTGATAGAAATGTGGGTTATGCTACTAGGCAGAATGTTTTGCCAAATAATGTTTCATATGTGAAAAATGTGGTTCCACTTGTGCGTAAGAATGGAGTTAGGAATTATGCTGATGTCCTTCGAGGGGCGTCTCAAAATGTTGTGCAGAAAAAGGAGGGAGTATCTAAACCTGTGATTGTGTTGGATCGGGAGTGTATGAATGATCAATCTAATTTGTTTACTTTAATGGCTTGCGTAAAAGAATTTGGGTCTATCCCAAATATTCAGTCGATATGTTCAAATGAAGGTTTTGATGGGCTCCAGTTCAAATATTTGGGTGGTTTTTGGATTGCTATTACATTCAAGTCTTTGTATGCATGTGATAGCTTCAAATCTCATCAAGGTATTGCTTCGTGGTTTGTTGAAGTGAAGGATTGGTCTGATGATTTTGAAGTCAATGAGAGAGTGGTATGGATTGATGTGGAGGGATACCATTATTGTTGTGGACCACAAATACGTTTGTGAGAGTGGCCAGGCAATGGGGTGACCTTGTTTATTTTGAGGATGCGAAGGGTACTAATAGATATAGTGTTCGCATGTGTGTTAAAACGATTTTAACAAACCTTATTTCTGAATCTTGCAAAGTGATATTTGAAGGGAAGGTCACAGAGATACGGGCTAAAGAAATTACAGGCTGGGTTCCAGATTTCGTGGTAAAGGACGATGTCTTAAATGAAAAGGAGGATGCTGAAGGTGAAGATGATGTTTTCATGAATAATGATGGAGACGATTTGACGAAAGATGGAAGATCAGAAGATGATGATGCTGAGTCCGTTCATGTTCCTGATTCGTTTGCTAATGATAACAGGGAAGGTGTAAAAACACCGTTGGATGAAGACCCATTTGGTTTGGATGATTTAATTCGCAAGGATGGAGATGTTAATAATTGTTGTTCAAAGGAGATGGATAATGACATTTCTTTCCCACCTGGTTTCACTCCGCCTTTTGTTGCGAGGGAGAGGGATGTGCATGTTGAGTATCAACAACATTCTCCACATGTTGTTCCTTCCCCGGTGAATTTTTCCAAGTTGTCCGACATACGTTCCCTTCAGGACTTCGCGTCTGATGATGACCATGAATGTGGGGTAAGGAGGGAAGCTTCTTGGCAGGACTCGGTTGGTGGTATCCGAATAAAATCACACGTTCCAGGTGATCAAGATGATGATTCTAACTCGGTAATTGGTCCAGTAGATGGAGTTTTTGGTACACAATCTGCAAATGCCGACTCAATGAGTCATCCGAATGCTCCTGTTAATACTTTGTCGATTATGGATCAATTTAACAGGTTTATTGAATTGGGTCAGGCAAGCGGTCTTCGTATGAAGGGTTGTGAAAAAGATTTGAAGATTTTTCTCAAAAGAATAGGAGTTGGTAACGCTTTTAAATGAATATTTTGTCGCTAAATGTTCAAGGGTTGGGAGGCAAAACGAAAAAACAGTGGGTTTATGATTTATGTAGTGTTCATAAGCTGAATTTTCTGGCTATTCAAGAGACGAAGAAGGGTCAAATTTCTCCTTTGTTGGCAAAAAGGTTGTGGGGTAATTCGTTTTTTGATTATTCGGTGAGTCCTTCAAGGGGAGCTTCGGGTGGAATTGTTTGTATTTGGGATAAAGGGGTATTCAAGTGTAAAAAACAAGTGATACAGGATGCTTTTGTGATGTTGGAAGGCTGTTGGGGAGGAGATGAAATTCCTATTTTGATTATTAATGTTTATGCTCCTCAAAGTGCTAATGAAAAAAAAAATTTATGGATTACTATTGGTGGGTTCTTGGATTCGTGGGTAGGTGAGGTCATCGTCATGGGTGATTTTAATGTTGTTCGATGGGAGTTTGAGCGACATGGTTCGTGTTTTAATAAAAGACAAGCTGAGGATTTTAATGATTTTCTTCGATAGGGTAGTTTGGTGGATGTTCAACTAGGGGGATATTCTTTTACTTGGTCGGATAAGGTGGCGGGGAAGATGAGTAAACTGGATAGATTTTTGGTCTCAGAAGGTTTGTTGTCTTTATTTCCTAATCTATCGGGAATTATTCTTGATAAGCATCTTTCGGATCATAGACCGATTTTTCTTAAAAATTGTGATCTTGATTATGGCCCTACTCCGTTTCGTCTTTTTCATTCGTGGTTTTTGGAGGAAGACTTTGTGCAGGTGGTAGAGGATTCTTGGAGTAATGATGGATGTAATCATACGAATCACATTGTGAAGATGAAGGAAAAGCTAAAGATCCTGAAGAAAAATTTAAAGTTATGGAATTATGATAAATTGCAAAAACGAAATAAAATGAAGAAGGAAATTCAAAAAGAAATGGTGGAGATAGATAAGAAAGCTGATATTGGGGGTGGCGTGAATGGAGATGTGGAGAATAGAATGTTTTTGGCTAAGGAATTGGCGGATATAAATAGAATTGAAACTCTTGATGTGGCTCAAAAAGCAAAAGTGAAATGGGCTATTGAAGGGGATGAAAATAGTAAATTTTTTCATGGCATTCTTAATAAAAGAAGAAGGAACACGGCTGTTCGTGGTGTTTTTTCTGATGGTCGGTGGATTGAAGACCCAAAGTTGGTGAAAGAAGAATTTAGAAAGCACTTTGCGGAGAGATTTGCTAAACCAGACTGGGTTAAACCTCAGGTGGATCAACCTTTTTCTTGTGTTTTATCGGTGGAGCAGTCGGAGGAATTGGAGTCTGAGGTTACGATGGAGGAGGTTAAAAGGGCGGTCTGGGATTGTGGTTCTGACAAAGCTCCGGGGCCGGATGGGTTCACTTTTGAATTTTTCAAAAAGTTTTGGTATTTGGTTAAGTCTGAGGTGGTTGATGCAGTAAAGTGCTTTTTTAATATGGGGTATTTTCCGGGTGGTTGTAATGCGTCTTTTATTGCCTTGATTCCTAAAGTGCAGCAGCCTAAATTTGTTAAAGATTATAGGCCTATTAGCCTGATTGGTTGCCAATATAAAATTATTGGCAAACTTTTAGCTAATAGGTTAGCAAATGTGATTGATGGCATCGTTAGTAAAGAGCAGTCTGCTTTTATTAAAGGTAGGCAGATTTTGGATGGTCCGTTCATTCTTAATGAGTTGGCGTCATGGTGCAAGTACAAAAGGGAGAAAGCTTATGTGTTTAAGGTTGATTTTCAAAAAGCGTATGATTCGGTGCGGTGGGATCATTTGATGGAAGTTATGTTGCAACTTGGTTTTGGTGAGCGGTGGCGAGGTTGGATTTCTAGTTGTTTGCATTCTGCCACTTCTTCGGTGTTAGTTAATGGTTCCCCTACGGATCAGTTCCAGCTCGCCAGGGGTCTCAGACAGGGAGATCCTTTATCTCCGTTTCTTTTCATTTTGGTGATGGAGAGTCTTCATATTATGGTCCAACGGTTTATGGAGAGAGGATTGATGTGTGGCTTCACGTTTGGCAGGTCAATTCAGACTTCTATTTCTCATCTTTTCTATGTAGATGATGCTATCTTTATTGGGTCATGGGATAAGGAAAATGTGGATTCGTTAGTCTCTCTCTTGCATGTTTTCCATCTTGTGTCGGGTCTTTCTATAAATCTGCAGAAGAGTAAGCTTTTGGGGCTGGGCGTTACGTTTGAGGAGGTGCAACATATGGCTACTAGTACAGGATGTGAGCCGATTAAATTACCTTTTTACTATCTTGGTCTATTGGTGGGAGGTAATATGACTCGTTTGACCTCATGGAAAAAGGTGGTTGATAAGGTTGATTCTAAACTCTCGAAATGGAAACTTAGAACCTTATCTGTTGGGGGTCGGCTTACTTTGATTAAGTCAGTCTTGGGCGCAATTCCGACATTTTTCATGTCTGTTTTTAAGGTGCCTGACGGTATCTTAAAGAAGATAGAGGCTATTATAAACAAATTCTTTATTGGGGCGGATGTTAATGAGAAGAAAATGTCATGGGTTGCTTGGAATAAAGTGCTGGCTTCAAGAGCTCAGGGTGGTTTGGGTGTAAATAGTTTGTTTGCCTTGAATCGAGCTCTTCTTTTTAAATGGATATGGCGTTTCTTGACAGAACCAGACTCTTTGTGGGCCAAGGTAATTTCTGTGATTCATGGTTCTAGAATTGGAGTTAATTTGCCTAGATCTTCGCATAATTCGATTTGGAAATACTTAATTTGTGCGGTTGAAGATTTGAGGAAAAAAGGAGTAGATCTCTTTCAATACTGTGCTATTAGGGTGGGTAATGGTAAGCATACTAAGTTTTGGACGGATGTTTGGTGTGGGGATGTTCCTTTTCAAGTTAGATTCAACAGAATTTTTTCTTTGGAAGATTGCAAGGAGGTTACGGTGTGCGACAAGTTAGCGCAAGAAGGATGGGTTACCACTTTTCGGAGACTTCCGACGGGGGGGGGGGGGGGTGTTGAGGCTTTGCAATGGAGTGACCTCGTTGATGTTGTAAACCAAGTGGTGCTTAGTAATTCGCAAGATAGATGGAGGTGGACGAAGGATGGGACGGGATGTTGTTCGGTGGCGTCGGCTAGGGAAGCTATTGATGACGTATGTCTTCCGAGTGGGGTTTCGGTGGTTAAATGGTGTTCTCTTGCTCCGATTAAGCTGAATGTGCTAGCTTGGAAGATAGCGGTTAATGGGCTTCCTAGTAGATGGAACTTGGCGAGAAGAGGGTTTGATATCCAGTCCATTGCTTGTGTTGTGTGTGAGAAAGGTGGTGAATCGAATGACCATCTCTTCTTTGGATGTTCTTTTGTGAAAGATCTTGTTACGGGTGTTGCTAAGTGGTGGGGAATAAATATTCCTTTGGTTGCGAATCACGCAGATTGGTCCTTTTGGTTTGACAATCTTTGCATGCTGAAACATAGGAAAAATTGTCTTCAAGTGGTTTTTATGACAGTTTGGTGGTGTGTGTGGAACTTCAGGAATGCTTCTGTTTTTTCTTCTGAAAAGCCTAAGAAGTGCATGTGCTGGGATAATGTTGTTTCTTACTCGTTCTTGTGGATTAGGAGTCGTTGCAAAAAGTTGTGTCTTAGATGTGATGCTTGGCTTTTAGATCCCAATTTAGCTATTTCTTTTATGTAATTGTTTCGATGTACTTTTGTCTAGCTTCTTACTAGCTGCGTTTTTGGAGTTATATATATTGGCTGCTGTTCTAAAAAAAAAAATGAGAAGACTATTAATATTTAGTGACATATTACATACAATTAAAAGATAAATGACATAAAAATTAATTATGTATTATTAATTGTTATTTTATATGATATTAATCCAATTTATTATGATATGTTTAGAAAACAATAAAATCAAAGAATTAGCATATGCTGTTTCATCCACAACTATATATTTTTCCAGCAATTATGATAAATAATTTGATTCAATAACCGCTTTTTTGTTTGTGATATAGGCATGTTGGTCCAAAGTTATGGTGTTTGTCATTCTTTTTTGAGGTTTAAAATTCAATTCTCACTTATGATTAGAGGTGCACAAAAAAACCGGTTTTTTAAATAACCGAAAATAATAACCGAACCGGTTTTTTTAATAACCGGTTTTTTAATAACCGAACCGGTTTTTTAACCGAACTGGTTTTTAGCCGGTTTTTTATCTCAAACTGAACCGGTTAAAAAACCGAAAAAAAACCGGTTTTTCTTCAGGTTAACCGAACCGAACTGGTTTAAAAACCGAAAAAAACCGGTTTGAAACTCAATCTCGTTTAAAAAATAACCGGTCAAAACCGGACCGGTTATAACCGAAACCGGTTTTTAAAAAAACCGGTTTTTAAATAACCGAAACCGGTTTTTAACCGGCTTTTGTGCACCTCTACTTATGATTAGGTGGTTTAAGAGTTGTAGGTGGTATTGCCTTTTCTAAAAAAAATAGCCGCCTCTTTTAAAGTCATATACAAACGAATTAATGGTTCATGGTAGTGTAGGAAAATCATATTGAAAAATTGGTGTACAACAGTATTTATTGATTTGCACTTTGAGTGATCGACAATGGCATAAATCCAAATAAACTAATAAACTATAAAGTGGCTTTAAAACGTGTTATAGCGCTAAAAGAAATAATTGTTATTGGACGAAAACGTTAATCTCAATCGTTTTATTTTATTTATCTATTTATTTATCAATGTTAATTTTATTGTGTAAACCCAAAACTGAGATAATGACGTCGAGTATTTAAATATATTTCTAATAAATAGGATCAAAACAAATGTGTTTCGTAGCCATCTAGATTCTCAAAAGATCTTTCTTGTAATCTTGACAATTGACCGGAAGAAAAAAAAAGGATGCTGCTATTTCTAAGGTAATCTTCGAAAGAAAAAAGGGATAATGAATTATAAGATATGAAATTATGAAATTGTTTACGTTTGGTCATTGTTATTTTTATATTTATTAATTTTATAAAATTATTTACATTATGTCATTATAGCCGGTAATAAAAGTTTTATATTGATTTGCAATTCTCTGTAGCATCGTAGAAGACTTGGAACAGTAACGGATTTTTAAAATTGTTCAATTTGGTCACTAGACTTATTTTTGTGCTTAATTTACCCATGAATTTTTTAAAATTGATAATGTTATACCCTTATGATCGATGATAGAAGGTGTATGCTAATTTGGCTCCGACATGCCATCAGAAAGCTGAGACCTAAATAATGGTCAGTTGTGTAAGACCCGTTCCGCCGAAGCGTGGCCCGGACGGATCCGCGGCGCGGTTTGGGAGGATTCTGGATTCGCGCATGATTTGTACGCGCGGCACGGCTTGGGAGAATCCGCGGCGCGGTGCGCCGCAGTTATGAAAAACCCTAATTCGGATTTAAACGCCTATATAAAGGGACCCAGCCCTAGGGTTCGTGTTTTTGGAGGTTTTCTGGAGTAGAGGCGACTAGTTTCGGCAGAGGCTTCTTGACTTCGAGGCTTTGGGAGATTAGAAGAAGGAGATACGACGTGAGGGAAGGTTTGTATCGGGTTGTGTACATCCCTCCGTGTTCAGAAGCAAGGTAAGAGGATCTACCTTTTCTGATTTACCATTTCATCCCGTCATGTAGTGTTATTCTTTGGATAGTGATATTAGATGGCTTGTAATACTTAGGGTTTTGGACCATGGACATGCATGGACTTGCATGTCCATAAGAAGGTGACCTTAAGGTAGTTTCTGATCCCAGGAAGGGTGTAGAGTGGAACCCTAACCGATGACTGTTCTGGTGAAGGGTTAACAGGGCTTTCGGACTGTTACAGTCTGCGGCGCAGACTGCTTATGTCAGCGACGCGGATTCGGGTAGACCCTATATGTGCGACGATAGTCCGCGACTTGTGAAGGGAGAAGTCGCGCTGCGGCGATTGACTGTTTGACCAAGAACTTATTTTCGACCCCTGTTTGGTGGCAAATGTTGGGTCTAACCTTTTTTTTTTTTTTTGGTAACCGAGGACCCCACCCGACCCATCCTTTGGATGACCCTGATGAAGCAACCTCAGGGCCCACGCACACCTGGCAGCAGGGTGGTCCGGGTCAATCACCTACGGGGGTAGAGAGGTGGCCAGTGGCCATCCCCTGATTGAAACCTAACACTCCCTATGGGGAAAGGGAGGGAGTGGGATTAGAACTTGGAACCCCTTTATGGGGGAAGAGAAAGAGTCCTAAGCCTTATCCACTAGGCCATTAGGGTGATGGTTAACCTTTAGTCCAGTCTATAGGAGTTCGGTCAGTGATTAATATGTTGTGTATGTGGGATTTAGGTGATTGGACGAGCCTATTTTGGGATATTAGCGATTATCCGGACGGTTGTGATTCAGGTGAGTATCCTCACCTTACTATATGATGTTGCATGTTAGGCATCTTGTATGTTATTTACAGTTATATGATTTGCTCTATATCTATGATTATTTGTTGTTGGGCTCAGTACTAATGCGTGTCCCCTTGTAGCTGTTGTATGGCGAGTTGGACTATTGCCTTGTCCCATAGCTGTTGTATGATGGGCTGGGCCATAACCGGGAACCCATAGCTGTTGTATGATGGGTAGAACCTTCCCGTGTCCGTAGCTGTTGTATGGTGGATGCCCGTAGCTGTTGTATGGCGGGTAGGGTCGGGTCGTTCTCCAAGACGGGTTTTTTAAAGTGTGGGCATGTATGGTAATTTGTGGACTCACTAAGCTTTAAGCTTACCCGTTGATTTTAAAACATTTTCAGGTACTTCAGTTTATAAAGGGGTGAGCTCGGCGTAACGGCAGTGCATCGCACATTAAAGAATTACAGTTGTATTATTAAATGAGATTTTTATAATTATGGGACGTATACACTATGGTGATAGTTTTGATGAACACCTTTTAAGCATGTTAATAAGATTATCTATGTTTTTACTTACAATTTTTAAAGAAAATTTTTGATTGGAAATTGGGGCGTTACAAATTGGTATCAGAGCCTTGGTTTGAGGGATTTGGATGAACTGTATTGGGAATCCAAACTCAAACTTAGGACTAAGAGGTTTTCGTTAAAGAAATGATGTTTTCTCTATAAAAGTTTTAAGTAGTTGGGTTGAATATCATGTTGAAGATTCCCATGCATGTTCTTGTTTGATTGTTGCTTGGGAATTGGAAACATGGTATGCACACCTGACTCGTGATTTTAATGAACAAAAGGGTTTTAGAAAGAATGAGATGTGATGCGAACCGTCGACCGAGCTCAAGTAAGTTTTGTGATTCCCAATTACCCATGCCAAGTTTGTGCTATGTGATGATATGTGTTATGCTAAAAAGTAGGTATAGAACCTAGCCAGGAAATGCATGCTAGAAATGCTTGGATTAGGATGCCTTCTGACTGTTGTTGTTATTTGTGCTGCTTTAGAATCAATGCTAACACTATTAGGTTGCTTAGGGAGTACTATTAGGTTATATACAATTAGGATAAGACAGCCTAAGAATTCTTGGTCTAGCCTTACTGGCTGTTCCTTGTTTGGTTGTGACTTTGGGGTAGGATCATTTATTTTAACGTCTATCTTATTCTCGATTGTGTACGACCGTGTGTCCGCGAGGCGACCCGATGGTGTTATTAGAAGTTCTTTTAGGCACGGGTGGGGTGTGAGATCCTAGGTAGCCTAGGATGAGTGTTAGGCACTTGGGTGCGAGACAGTATGAATACCGATGTCGAATAGATGAGTGAGTGGTGAATTAGAGCATTGGGGGATGAATTCTGGAACAAGTACGAATAGGTGTGGAAGGTAGTAATGGGCCCGTACTACCGAAAGCACAGGATTCATACTTGAGTTAGGAAGAGTTACCCAAAATTCTAAGGAACCGGGTAGGGTAGATAATCGGGTATGATTCGCATTATGGATTAGTACACGTCTTCATCGTGGCGATGTTCGGTAATGAAGAGTGGATTGGGAGTAATTTCGGGTGTAACCGATTGAGGTAGATCGTGATGGATCATAGGTGCAAAAATTTATCGCATTTGAGGTATCAACGAGGGTTATTATTGATAGCAATGGGCTAGGCGATGCATCCGGGTTGCTAGCCGATGCATCTGGGTTTTGCATGTCGAAGTTTCGAAGGTCTATGGATGTGAATCCCGATAGACCTTATTCCTGTTTAATTGACTAACGACATGGTATGAGGATTGGATTTGTTACAAATGTTCGAGGCACTGATCGATCGCGACCAGCACTAGATATTGGCACAGATTCCAAGTGGGGGAGAGTTGGTGTTCTAAGAGAATAAATGAAGCTTAATGCGTGTATAGCTTAGCTACCGGAATATGGGAGTACTAGCATTATGAATTATCAAGCGTTAGCTTGGGTTATGATGATAGAGAGAAAAGGGATTGACAGCTTGAGGGAAACTGTGGCCTGGGAATCTGCAGGTAGGTTCTAAAGGATTACTAGGTACTCCTTTAGGGAATGGACGAGAATCCAGATTGATTTAAGTGTCGAGATTATGTCGACTTGTGTCACTTGAAGAGCAGGAAGGGCCCGCCCAGCTGCTGAAGCTGATGGACCTTGACTCCTGCTACCCAGCTGAAGTTAGAATAATTGGAGACCACATACAAGGTATGACGAAGAATGCGAGTAGTGTGTGACGTATGGGATAAAGACCCACAGAAGATGGCTCCTTGGACAGATAGCCACAAGTAGAGGATTAAAGCGGAAAAGGAAGAAGGGTTCCCAGTGTGACATAACCGATCATTGAGGATGGAAGTCTCTTGGCAATGAGAGAGACGGCGTGGGGATGGATAACCGCGATCTGACAAGGCAGGGAGCTCGTCGACAGGGGCTAAGATCTTGAAAAGGGAAAGTTGTAGCTTGGAGGAGGAAGATGGGAGTGTCATTGCATGTTGGAGCTAGCAAGTGGTTATTGGTGCATCGAGTAGCTTTTCACATTAGGGTAAAGGTGTTTGGAATAGCTTTGAGTAAAGGGAATACTACGAATTCAAGGAAGCGGTTGGAGGTTGTATGCATTGAGAAAAGGCAAGGATCTTGGCCATGCTAGGGATGCGTGGTCACTTCCATGGGAGTTTTGATTATTTCCATTAAGGCGTGGAAAACGTTGGACGATTGTATTTCGTTTCAACTCAGGACCTTGACAGCAGTGGGAGCGAGAGAGTCCAGTTTTAGCATAAAAAGGGCAGAGCATGGAAGGTGAGACGCCGGGCTGAGGAGACAACGCGACCTGTTGGGTCGACTGCAAGATTGCGCAAGCGATGGTGACTTGGGACACAAGGGTTCTTCCTGCATGGACTGATACTCAGAAGGATTGACGCAGAAGAATTATTCAGAGACCGGGAATCTACTTCAGGCTTCAACAAGAGTTATGCGTGTAGGACAAAAGTCTTCGAATTAAGGAATGTATCATACGTGACAGCTCATCTCAGGAGCGCTAGTCAATAGTTCAAGGAAGGAGAGTATCATGAGCCGTGAAGCCTTCCCAGGCAGGAAAGGCTGTGCAAAGTTAGGAAGGGGTCGGAGCGAGGTTTTAAAGGAAACGTTTTTGTGAGATTGTGTATCGATCAGGAAGGATCAGCGTAGAAGCAACGTATTAAGCAACGATGAGATCAAGACAAGACGAGGGTTATGTTATTCGGATAACATAAGCGATGCTAGGAACAAGGATAAGCGTTGGCCAGGAGCATTGGGTCTTACTGGTTGGTGATTGATTAAGATTTTTTTTTCGTCGTGGAGGATCAATATCTCACGTGGGTACCGGGGTACTGTGCCTTGTTCAAGGTTGTGCCCCCTCGTGCCTCGGTGAGAGATATGATGTTGTCGGATGGAGTGTACTATGTTGAGGTGGTACTGTGCTGTGTTCTGGTGAGTACTTCGTGCTGATCAGGAGTGCCGGGTGCTTTATTGTAGCAATACTGCGTCGTGTTCCCTCGAGTACGAGATACGGTTATAGCGGGCTGACTGGTCAGATTGGTTTGTGGGGCAGATGATTTCTGTACGGGAGGATATAATGGTTACCTGGGTGCCGAAGATTAGTACCCTTGGATTGTTCAGTAGGATGGGAGATGATTATTGACCCCTCCATGATCGCATTTGCCGGATTAGTTGAGGTGAAGACTGCCTTGATTTTGCTGATGACTGCTTAGCTGGTAGGAATAAAAACCAAGGGCGGATCAGGGCGACATGAAGACTATGCTGATCGGATTTAAGATAAGGATATAGATGTGAAACCGTAGAAGGGAACGCCTTTAGGTGAGATAGTTCGGGTAAATGAAGGTGTGGGGTGGGTTAGCGGAGGATGGCTAACCCATTATGGTCGTTTTGGATGTCAGATATAGATGGGGTTTTTGTGCGGTGATGAACGAAGAGTTTATGTCAAGTTTTTCGTTTTCCCAAGGGGTAACGTGGATGTATACGATACTGAGAGGATTATTGGTGATCTGGCCGGTAAGGAAGTGGGAATGGATAAGTGGATAGATGTTTGATCGGTGGGAAGGTCAAGGCCAATCACCAAAGGACTTGTAGCTAATTTGGTCTCCGAAGGGTCCTGACTCCTGAGGTAGAATTTGGAGGAATGCCTTTATGGGTTCATTGCGGAAGTAACAAGGAACTCCCTCAGTGTGATGATAAAATCGAGGATGCCGTAGACCGTTGGAGCAGGAGTGCTCGCTTTGAGTCTATTATAGTATATGTTGAGGGTGGATGATGTTAAGGCTCGGGAGAAGGTACCCCGATATGGTGCTCTGGATGGTGATATCAGGTAAGGAGGTGCATCTCACTTAGGATTTTAGGAGAAGGTTCGTAAAGTTGCAACACTCAACTTTGTTTCAGGATTGTGCATCACCATTAGAAGGATGGCTGTATGGAGAGATCAATGTAGACGTTTGAAGGAGTTCCTTTGGGATTACGTTCTTAGTTTGGTGAGAGTTGCAGTTTCCTATGCAATATTAGTGGAGTGCTTTATGATAATGGTTAGCACGCGAGAAATGGTCTCATGTGCAAGAAGTCCTACGGGAGAAGGTGTCATGACTTGGGTGTGTTCAGGAAGAGATTGCAGACTACTTTGGGTCGGAGGAAGAATTATGAAGATAGACAGCATTAGGTCCTGAGTTTGCAGGTCGGAGTTTGGTCGTTAAGGTATCGCTTTAGGGGCATGTTGGACTTCGGGCATGCTGGATCATTGTTAGTATAAGTAAATGGAACCTGGTGTTAGTTAGACATGTAGCAATTTTTAGATTTATTAGTTGAGGCTATACAATGCAACGCGTTCTGTAGCGTGCAACTAGGAGAGAAATTGCGAGACGACGGCCCGATCTCGAGTTCCAGGTTGGAGATTTTGTTATTCCTAAGGTGCCGCCTTGGAAGAGAGTTTTTTCATTTCAGGAGTCGAGGAAAGCTTGGCCCTAGGTGCATTGGACCATATCGAATCATCGCGCGAGTAGGTAAAGTAGCTTACCGGTTGGAGCTGCCCGAGCAGCTTAGCCAGATTCACGACACGTTCCACGTTTCGCAACTCAGGAAGGGTATTACCGATGAAACTACAATAGTGCCTTTGGAGGATATTCAAGTAGACGAACGCCTGAATTATGTGGAATGGCCGATTGCCATCATTGAAAGGAAAATAAAGACTTTTTGGAATAATACGATAGGAGTAGATAAGGTGCGTTGGCAGCATCGTAAGGGGGTCTGAATGGACTTGGGAATCCGAGAAAGAAATGCAGAGGCATTGCCCTGAGTTGTTTATAGGCACGGATTTCGGGGACGAAATCCATTCAAGTGGGGGAGAATTGTAAGACACGTTCCGCCGAGGCGCGACCCGGACGGATCCGCGGCGCGGTTTGGGAGGATTCTGGATTCGCGCATGATTTGTACGCGCGGCTTGGCTTGGGAGAATCCGCGACGCGGTGCGCCGCAGTTATGAAAAACCCTAATTCGGATTTAAACGCCTATATAAAGGGACCCGGCCCTAGGGTTCGTGTTTTTAGAGGTTTTCTGGAGTAGAGGCGACTAGTTTTGGCAGAGGCTTCTTGACTTCGAGGCTTTAGGAGATTAGAAGAAGGAGATACGACGTGAGGGAATGTTTGTATCGGGTTGTGTGCATCCCTCCGTGTTTAGAAGCAAGGTAAGAGGATCTACCTTTTCTGATTTACCATTTCATCCCGTCATGTAGTGTTATTCTTTGGATAGTGATATTAGATGGCTTGTAATACTTAGGGTTTTGGACCATGGACATGCATGGACTTGTATGTCCATAAGAAGGTTGCCTTAGGGTAGTTTTTGATCCTTGGAAGGGTGTAGAGTGGAACCCTAACCGATGACTGTTCTGGTGAAGGGTTAACAGGGGTTTCTGACTGTTACAGTCCGCGGCGCAGACTGCTTATGTCAGCGACGCGGATTCGGGTAGACCCCGTATGTGCAACGATAGTCCGCAACGTGTGAAAGGAGAAGTCGCGCCGCGGCGATTGACTGTTTGACCAAGAACTTATTTTCGATCCCTGCTTGGTGGCAAATGTTGGGTCTAACCTTTAGTCTAATCTATAGGAGTTCGGTCAGTGATTAATATGTTGTGTATGTGTGATTTAGGTGATCGGACGAGCCTAGTTTGGGATATTAGCGATTATCCGGACGGTTGTGATTCAGGTGAGTATCCTCACCTTACTATATGATGTTGCATGTTAGGCATTTTGTATGTTATTTACAGTTTTATGATTTGCTCTATATTTGTGATTATTTGTTGTTAGGCTCAGTACTGATGTGTGTCCCCTCGTAGCTGTTGTATGGCGAGTTGGACAGATAGCCAGTCTTCTACTATAGATTACCATAATCGTTCGGATTGTGGTTTTCCTTCATGCATTCGAATCTCAACCATAATCGTTCGGATTGTGGTTTTCCTTCATGCATTCGAAACACAACCATGTAAAAGAACCATGTATGTGATTCTTTGTGTGCGAAAACTCATAGGTAACTCCACTAGGTTCTTTTTTGTGGTTGAGGTTCGAATTATGGTAATCATATTGGTTGAGCTTTTTTAGTGGACTTAGCTATGAGTTATCGCACACCAAGAATTGCCTACCTGGGTTCTTTTCTATGGTTGAGGATCGAATGCATGAAAGAAAAACCACAATCACAACCACAATCACAATGATTATGGTAATCCATAGTGAAAGACTTGCGAACGTGAGAGAATGTTGTGGAAGTGAAAGACACTCAATATTGAACTACGTTCCTTGTAGATAACGAAAAAAAAAACGAACCTTGACTGAAGACCATTGACCATTATTTACGTCTCAGCTTACTAATGCAATGTCGGAGCCAAATTAGTAAAAACCATCGGTCATAAGGGTATAATATGAACAATTTTAAAAACTTCATGGGTAAATCTACCATAAAACTAAGTTTAGTGACCAAATATGAACAATTTTAGAAATTTGTTATTCTTCCAAAGCTTTTATGATGCCACATAGGATTCCAAATCAACATAAACATTCTATCATTGGTCATAATGTTTAATGTGAACAATTTTAAAAAATTTATGAGTAAATCAAGCACAAAAATAAGTTGAGAAAAAGTTAAGGAGAATAAGACATTACAAGATTGAAATATTGTTCCTAATTGATTAGGGCATAAAAAACAAACCTCACCTGAATAGCACTGGCTAGGGCTGTAAACGAACCGAACGTTCGGCGAACCGTTTGTAAATTGTTTAGCGGGAAGTTCGTTATTTAATAAACGAACAAATATGAACACAAATTCTTGTTCGTTTAGTTAAACGAACGAACATGAACAATGGTCTCGTTCATTCAATTATGTTCGTGAACGTTCATTTATTTTGTTAGTTTATGTTTGTTCATTTAAGTTCCTTTTATGTTAATATATGTTCAATTGTATTTGATAACATCACCATATTATGTGTTTGTTTATGTTCATATATGTTCAATTGTGTTATTTTATCTATGTTCGTTTATGTTTGTTCATTTAGTATGTTCACGAACATAAACATTATAAGTTGTTAGACGAACGAACATGAACAAGAAAACTCATTCGTTTATCCGTCCGTGTTCATTCATTTGTTCGATTAACTTAAATGAATGAACATTAACAAGCCCTCATTCGTGTTCGTTAAGTTCGTCTACAACCCTACCACTAGCCTTTATATTTGTCTCAGTTGTTCGATGTCTATCAAACAAACATAAACTTTCTATCACAAGTTATAAAGGCATAATGTGAACAATTTTAAAAAGTTAATGGGTAAATTAAGCACAAAAATACGTTTAGTGACCAAATGTGAACAATTTTAAATATTCCCAGTAATTTGATGCCTGTCAAATAAACATAAACCTTATATCACCGGTTATAAGAGTATAATGTGAACAATTTTAAAAATTTTCATGGATAATTAAGCACAAAAATAACTTTAGTGACCAAATGTGAACAATTTTAGAAATTCGTTACATTCTGAAGTCTTCTAAGATGCCATGTAGGATCTCAAAACAGCATAAACATTTTATTCTTGTGTAAAATGGTATAATGCGAATACTTTTAAAAGTCCATGGGTAAATCAATCATAAAAACAAGTTCAGTGACCAAAGACGAACAATTTTAGAAATTCCGTTACCCTAAGAATTTATTATTCCAAAAAAATTTGATGATAGACGTATGTATATGATTGTTACTATCCCACACACAGATATATATATATATATATATATATATATATATATATATATATATATATATATATATATATATATATATATATATATATATATATATATATATATATATATATTACTATTTATAAAGTAAACTTGTTGAATTTTTAAGTCGTACAATATTTTATGCACAGAATACATATATAAAGCACATATTTACAATTTTTTCTGCACAATTTACAAACCTTTAATGCTACATGTGTTCTTAATTTTTAAGAGGTACCAATTGAGATGCATATAATACAAGTTTCAATTAATATGAATTCCGTGTATCTTGATCAATTCAGTTCTCTTCCACCACATCATCCGGCACCATCGGAACCCTCAAACCAACTTTCTATCTAAAACGTGTTGCTGACTCTTTCTTTTCAACTTGATATAGCTAACATTATATAAGAACATGATATAGCTAACCCTAATATTTTCACTTTTTTTCTCAAAGACGAAAGACCTGCTAGCCTCCTACCGTCCTCCGGCGGATCCATATGCCAGCCTCCGTCCAACATCAAGAACTTTCGGCCACCGTCCGTTTCCCAACGTCCATTGCGACCTACCACCGTCGGATTTTCAAACACCCAACCAACCCTTCGAGAATCGTCTACATCCCGTCGTGTCCATCGCCACCCCCACACCATCTCATTAACAAACCAGTGCCGCCGCCATTGTATACGCGTTTTATGGTGAGCATTTCTAAACGCCGGAAACCTAGGGTTTGTCTCTCCTATCCGTCTCCATCATCAAACCTCGGAGTTCCGGTCGCCATTTTCACCACCATCGCTGGAATTCTATCCTCTCCGTCTCCATCCTGCTGGTAAAATCGATTTCTAAATCACATAAACTTAACCAACAATCACACCACAACACCACCTCTCTCTCTTTCTCACTCCGCCACTAAGGCTTTTCAATCGCAAATCACTGAAATATACACACAACTACTTTTTTCGATCGCAAATCACATAAACATACACACAACCATTCTGCTTTTTATTTTCTGAGTTCCAGACTGTAAATTTTGAAGTCTGTTAATCCTTTTTTATATGTATTTGGACTGCTAATGATTTTTTGGTTGCAGGTCAAAGGTAATTATACGCTCCCCTCGATCATTTGTCACAACTCTTCAAGAAACATACTACACAACTTATGGATCCAATACATTTTATTGAGGTAGTTTTAATCCTTTTTAGGATAATGATTAAAAATCCATGACAGTTCAGTTGTTTTCATATTCCTCAGGTTGCACCAGAGGTGGAGGGGATGCAAGCCACTACAGAACATGAAGGTACACTCCTTTTCTATCATATGTTCTGTTATATGTTTTGTTGTATGTTCGGAGCCTTGACTTTGGCAAAGTGATATGCTGGTTCTCTACTTATTTGGTAATATTGTTCATTTTAATTATATATAAATTCAAAAAAGACTTTTTAAGCTCTCTTGCCTTAATTATGAAGCAAGATGTGATATGTCCATTATAGTTTCATTTATGAATTTCAGTATTTTAAAGTGGTTCTTTTTGATGATTGTGTCAAGAACCAATTGCTATTTGGATGTGTACCGGAATACGAAGTTACCTGGGTCATATCGGCATCTTTATTTGATGGAAAGTTGGTATTTATATTTATCTGTACTTTGGTACCAACAATGTCTTTTTGTTTCATATTTATCTATACTTAACATTTATGGAAGCTATTTGCTTTTTCATGTTGGCTTGTTCTCGACATCGTGTTGTTGTGAGGTATTTTGGCACAAGTAACATGGTTCTTCCTGCTATGGTTTTAGGTTTATGTTGTTTTTCTGGAAAATTTATGCTTTAAATTCGAATAAATACTTTTTTTTTGGAACCGACAAATATTTTGTAGTAGGAAACCCATCATGGAACGATGTGAAGCGGCTTTAAGAGGTGTGCTTGGGTTGCTGCAATAGTTTTGGTTTGACTAGAGCTGTACTTCGAAAATAACAAACAAAACTGTAGAAATCGAGGTCTGTCACATAAATAAAAGGGTCGCACAATTGCAAAGATTGAAGTTGTGGTATGTTAAATTCTTGATTAATTCAACGATATTATTTCTAATATCATTAAACAGTTCTTAAAGGGATCTGAATTTATAGGTGCGTAAGAGACAATTTATCAAAAAGGAGTTAGCAAAAAACAAGGAAGATATTATTACCACTACGAATCATTCCAATTGCCTTGCAGTTCATGAAACAAAGCTCAAGGTTAGCATTAATTAGAAGGTTATGTGAAATGGTTTTAAGCTTTTTCTACCATAATCTTTGATCTTGTTTAGCCTCTAATAAAATATTAATATAAATTCAATTGATTAATATGCTTAAAATTCGAATTAATACTTTTGCAGTAGGCAACTCATCATGGAATGATGTGAAGCGGATTCAAGAGGTGTACTTGGGTTTTTAATAGTTTTGGTTTGACTCCGGCAAACATCATAAAATCTCTCTTAAATGTAATTGTAGTTAATCAACCTTAATCTTGGCTTCTAATTTAAGATATGCGTCCGTATCTATCATTTTCTAATCATAATCATAACCTTTATTAAGTAGCTCCCATACAGATATGGTATGATGTTTTAAGAATTTTACTTTACATGTGTTTGTAATATCTCATTATATCGTTACTCCATGTCTAAACTTCATTTCTCTAATAGTAAATGTACAACTTATTCTATTTTCCTTTTAAACGTACGTGTTTTGAAGATTCAAATGTTAATTTATGTGTGACATTTTTAGAAAAGGCATAACGGTTGGCATAGAAGTGCTTGGATAGGAAATAAATATTTATCTTTAAAATATGTTATCTCTAACCTAAGCTTAAGGGACTAGATATTATCGAGGCTTTATGTACCCTACAAGAGATGTGCCAAAACCATTTCGCTAGATTATTTTTTGTAGCATTTGTTTTCGTTTGAATTTTAGCAATTTATATAAATAAATAAATGAGGTCATTATTAAAACTCATAGATAATAATAATAATAATAATAATAATAATAATAATAATAATAATAATAGTGAAATAATTTAACAAATATTGCAACTAAGTACAAGGACCGAAGTAGACAAATGGGAAACTTAATTACATTAAGTTTTTAGAGTCTATGGGTTGGTTGGTCAATATGAAAAAGTTGGGGATATCTTGACAATTCCTGTTTCTGCATATGAGGATTGGGATAAGATTACGTTAGACCTGTCAAACGTGTCGTGTCGTGTCGGGTTAGTGGGACGTTACACCCCCCCTCCCCCCCCCCCCCCCCCGGATTTTTAGCCCCCGCCGCATTGCGCGGGTAAACCACTAGTATATATATATATATATATATATATATATATATATATATATATATATATATATATATATATATATATATATATATATAGGGTTAAGATCAAATACATTTAACAATTATTGTGTGAATGTAAGACCAAATGTGGAGCGTCCGATCGGAACGATCATCGGTGTTAGATTCAAGGGTCTAATTGTAAATTTATAACGATTAATTAATTAGATTTTACAATTAAACCCCTAAAAAGGGTATTTTAGTCTATTAATTAAATTTTAAAAAAGGAATCTCGTATTTATCTCCTAATTTGGTGGGATTTCTCTCCCGAATTCTGAGGAACACGTTTTATCCCCTGATGTTGTTATCTTTTCCCATTCTCCAAAAATGTTATTTTTTTCCTATTCTCCAAGAATCCTAAGCAGAAAAGAATGTATAGTTTACGTATTTTAGTTTGGCCTTTTGACAAAATTATTTTTGAAGAATGTAGTTAATATTGTACCTTTTTTTTTTTGCATATTCTTCGAGAATGTAGTATATTTTGTATATTTTTTTACAAAAAAATCTATGAAGTTTGGTGTGATTATACGTTCATTCTCTGAGAATAAAATCCTCCATTTAGTAATATGTTGATCAATTTTCTGGGAACATATTCTTAGCACTCAATTAACTACATAAAACAATGGCTAATTGACTTATTTAGTGATAACTATTTGTATGTTACAAAACATGTTAAAAAGATACAATTCTATGAGAATACTGTCAAAATTCCCTCAAGAACAATGTGGCAAACTCCTAACCCAGAAAAATATTATTCAATAATGAATTTTACACGTTCATTCTCCATGAATGCATATTTACTTCTTGTTTTTCACGTTCATTCTTCAAGAATGCATCTTTACTTCCTGTTTTTCATGTCCATTCTCCAAGAATTTGAGTATTCTTGGTAGCAACAACAGCATAGAATTCGAGTATTCTTAAAGAATGTAAGTATTATTCGAGAATTCTTGAAGAATGTAATTCTTGATTTACATTCCAAGCTCTCAAAGTTGATTGCAATCAATCAAGCAATAACATATGACACTAAAAACGACATATAATCAGAAAGAAAAAAAAAAAAGAGAGTTAAAAACGAGTTCATAAGGTATCGTTTATCGCTAAGGAAGCGACTCAAAATCAGGAAAAAAAAAAACCGATTATAAGCGTCAAATATAAAAAAAACAATTCATAATCAGGAATCGGTACATCGTCTTTAATTCTTGATGCTCAAACTAGTTTAGGTTATTGTTGTTATTATTTAATATGACAAAAAAAATATATAAAAGAATAATCTTACGTATTCTTTAACGTCAACCCAAGACTAGAAAAATTATAAAATCCACATGAATTGCCAAATCCACATGATGTTTTCCACTAATTGTGATTAATTGCCAATACCACTAATTGTGATGTAATTGGTAAAGAAAAGCAATGGAAAGCCAAATATATGAATACGTTAAATTGATAATTGTGATGTTATCCTTCGATTCACGAAAAAATTGTATTAGGATTTGAAAAGCGACGATATGAAATTGATAATTATACGCCGACTTACAAAGTTCCGGTGGCAAAAATTATGTCGCATCGTTGCTTCCGCCTCTGCCTTGATGCCTACTCTGTCTTGATGCTTTCATGAATTCGTTTTCCGCTTTCTCGGTATTAGACGAACAAGGCTGATCTAGGGTTAGCAGTTCCTTAATTATAGGCTTAATAATTAGTTTGTTACCATATTTTAAGGATTTATTATTATAAAAAAATTAATATCATTAACAAAATTTCCAAATTTCCCCCATCAAATGATTGGTCTAGAATTGATCCTATAATCATACAATACTTGTTGTTTATGGGTGTTTTTAACCACACTCCACCCTACTCCACCTCATATATAGATTTAGCATTTTTATATAATAATTATGTAATAATTATATTTTTTTAATTATTTAACCAACTAAGCATATTATTATATAATGATTGTGTTTTTTTTAATTATATACTATTAAATTGATTTATTATTCCACCAACCTTTATTGATTATTTTATCTTTTTTTAATTAATCATAATAATATATTTCAATAACCTTCCTAATTGTTTTATTACGAATCGTTATACAAATTTGTTTACTTTGTGTTAATAATTATTAAAAAAATGTTGTAACTTTGAATTTACGTTGGTAAGCTTTCCAGTTTTCTCTTTACAAGAGATTTCAATTATCTAATTATTGCATATTTATATCAAATTAACCTTCAAATCAAACGTTATATTTAAAACCATATTATTTCTTATGTCTTAAAAGATGTAAACATAATAATTAATTATATATGTCGTATTATAATAGTATAAATATAACTAAAAAATATACTCGGAAAAAATCATCATCAACCTCATCCATTTCTTAATAAAATGCAACGTAACAAAACATGAGACAAAATATTGCAACAACTAATCCTCCAAATTTATATAAGATGTATGAGTAGGTTTGAGTTGCTTATAAAATTCTAGACGCGACTTATACATGGTTTGCCATCCAATTGCTGAAGGGGCTCTGTGGCGGATCCATATTGCTGCAATGGGAGACATGGGGTACTCTCCTTCTAATTGTACCCTCACATAGTGATTGCCGTATACGTGTGAAATGGTAAGAAATTGATGGTATGAAAACACTTGAGGACCTTTCCAAAGAGGAAAACAAGTTATACAACCTTCACTGCTCAAAAAATGGAGGATCACACCAAACGCTATCAGGAAACCTGTCTATGGCATCAGCATCCAATGTTCCGGTGGTGCTGGCGATTCAAAGAAAGACAATGAATTAAGTATTTCGTCACATCCATTGAAAGCTTTAGTGTAGTCACCATATGATACCAATAACTCGTCTAATAACTCTTGATGGATGTTGCGCCACTGATCTTCACCATGTCCGAGACAAATAGCTATCGATCGAAATCCACAATTCCCATCACCTCTTACATTTTGGCTTGCGAACGATTCTGCATCTTTCAAGACTTTCTTTGATAGAGGTGTCTTGAATATAAAAATATCTTTGATAGTTACTTGCAATTGTAGAATATAAAAATAAATTAATAAAGATGGCGGATAAAATCTATGAAATAACTAGTTAATATGGGCTGGCCCAAAAACACTCAAGATATATAACCATGTTAGGGTTTTTTTTTTCAGTTCACGTATCAACTTGTGAGGGTGAGCCGACATAGGGGAAATATCGCGTCTCCGGCGATTCTTCGGCGAGGGACGTTTCCGGCGATGAGACCACCGATAGCAACAGTATCAGCCGTCTACTCAACCTCCATTTCCGTCGATGAGGTTTCCGGCGATGAGGTTTCCGCTATTGTTCCTCCTCCGCGCGTCCTCCATTTTCGTCGAGAAATTGTGGCGAAATTTCTTAATCCAGGTATTACTCATTCATACGAGACTATGGACTGTGGTTAAATTTCTTAATCCAACTTTCTCCTGTTGTGGAAACCGAAGAATCTTGCAGCTGGATATGATTTTGGATTTTTTCGTTTTTGGTTTGGTATATTGGAAGATTTTGGGACTCAAAGTCAAAATAGATGGTGAATGTTTTAAGAACAGAACATGCTACAAATTTTCCTATGGGTTCAGGTGAGAAAAAAAAAACTTACAGATTAAAGTATTCTCCAACTTCGGTGACACTGTTACCGGCGAGGAATGAAAGCTCCGGCGATTCTCTATTCCGGCGATTCTCTATTCCGGCGAATAAGCATATATTCCGGACATACATTTTTCAGTTTTAATGTTTTTTTGTTTATTAAACTCTTGTAAATTTAATCTACTATGTAAATTTATAGTAATTGTAACTTTAATTGTGGTTAAATTGTTATGGTTTTTAGTTGTAAATTTTATCAGTAAAAATTTAATTTTTTATGGTTCTCTGTGATTATTTGTATAATCTAGATAAAAGCTGTATTTTCTTTTGAAAATATAAAAAGATGGGTTGACTGCACATAAATAAATGTTACGACTGCACGAAAATCATAGTCAAAATGGATGAAAAAAAAGTTAGAAAAGTTTAGTCAAAATAGACTGGAGTGTCTATATCCAATAGAGTGGAGTGTCAATATAATTTCCTTATATATATATATATATATATATATATATATATATATATATATATATATATATTTTTTTTTTGAACGGCAAAAATATATTAGAAATCCTCCTAGTTATGTTAGTGTCAGGGTTTGAACCCTGGACCTCCAAGTTAGTATTACTCCATGTTAGCCAAGTGGGCTAGCCCCAACTTGTATATATATATATATATATAGGGCTAGGT
This sequence comes from Cichorium intybus, assembly GCA_023525715.1. Taxonomy (NCBI): domain Eukaryota; kingdom Viridiplantae; phylum Streptophyta; class Magnoliopsida; order Asterales; family Asteraceae; genus Cichorium; species Cichorium intybus. The sequence goes on from JAKNSD010000023.1 coordinate 2,422,003, forward strand.
TATAATAAGAATGACAATTATTGTGTTACCTTGTAACCAAATCCTGGCCATCGAATTTCATTCTCGTAACAATGAAAAAAACACATTCTTAACAGAATAAGTTTTTGACATAATGATTTCTTACCATTCTTAAAAGAATGAACTAAATTTTGTACATTCATAAACGAATGTGTTTTAAATGAGTGGTCCAGATTGAGTTTCAAGGTTACACAATATTTGTATGAATATATTTGATCCTAGCCTTATATATATATATATATATATATATATATATATATATATATATATATATATATATATATATATATATATATATATATATATATATATATATATATATATATATATATATATATATATATATATATATATATATATATATATATATATATATATGTGTGTGTGTGTGTGTGTGTGTGTTCATATGTGGAGACAAATTATTGTGTGAGTGTATGAGCAATTCTGGACCAATCAACTGAAAAGGGTAATTACGGAATTTTACATTAATTGAAATTAATATCCTAAAATAATAAATCAATTAACCTAAAATAAAGCTTATAATTATGGTAGAAACCTAGGTAGCCGTCATATTCTTTATCAACCCTATTTCTGTCTTCTTTTTCCTGATCCCGTATCCTTCTTCTGTCTCGACATCACCATTATCAACGGCAAACCTTAGCGATCGTATATGCAACAACCAACTTTCTTCATCGCCTCCACATAGATGGCTGCCCACCAGACTTCCACGAGTACTTCAGTTTCTTTGTTCTGCCCTTTCTGTGAAGAAACTACAATATGCCGCTTCTTGTTCCGGGAGACACATATCCTTTCAAATGTTCCTAGAGATCTGAATGCGTTGGAGCTTTTCATTACGTTTTAGGCAAGCTTCATTGGCTTATACAGGTTGCAAAGTATAACACGCTCCTGTCAAATTCCAATTAGTCATAGCCCTTGGGAAGTTCCAATAGGTAGTGATCTTACGTTTCTTTGTTTAATAAAACTACTTAAAAATTAATTTCCCTGGGCTAATTTGTGTTTCTGATATCAAGGGCACCAAATTCTAGTCGAATCTTCAAATATTGGTTCTCCAAAATTCACAATCAAAATGATTTAAGGTAAAACCTATGTATTCTCAACAATCGGCAAAAAATAAAATTAATATAAGCAACCACAACATCTAATCTGTTTTCGATGATGGCTTAACTTAAAACAAATAATTTTAAAAAGAAAAAGTTTGGAGATTCGTTTGTCAAAGAGCTATGTTCTAAATTGATTAGTAGATCATGTATGCTCAACATTTATAATTTTTTGTTTATTTAAATTAATTAAAGTTATTTGAGGTATGGCTTAGAGATGATGTCTCATAGTTGCTCCAAAAGAACTCTAAACTTGGTTTACCAGACAAAAAAAAAAAAAGACAACGAGCAAACCTTAAATATTTGTAATTTCTTTTGGTACTAATGTTAGGATCGAGACACTTAGCATACGAACACTAATCACACACTCAGCTCACAAATTAAAACACAAGAATTTAACGTGGTTCGGTCCAAAAATGACCTACGTCCACGGCGGGTAACTAGGAATTTATATTCAACTACATTGTTGTGGTGTGGTACATAAATCTCTTCAATTAAAGCTCTATTTATACATATGAGAAGGTAGTGTGAATTGTGAAATGTGAAATCAAACTTCACCAACTTTGGACTCACCAACCTTGGACTCACCAACCATGGACTTACCAAACTTGCAGCTACTTTGAAAAACCACAAGAGTGGCTTCACACTCAACAATCTCCCACTTGAAGCCACGGAACAATCTTCACCTGTGCTTCAACTGTGGCTTTTGTATTTCCGTAAACTCCTTCTTAGTTACCCCGGCCTTCTTATCAGTTAACCTGAAAGGCCCGTTAAAACTCCCATGAGTTTCAACATGTTCGTCATGACTTAAACTGCCCTTGACCCATTCTCTGTCCCTATCGGCTCCCACTGAAAACAAACTACCGAATCCTGGAACAATCTGAGAACAAACAACAACACTCTCCATATTTAGCAAGTTATCAAAAGCGGAGAGACTTTTACAGCTGAAAACTGGTTCTAAATCCATTGTCGTCCTGGACCTATGATTGAAACACGACCTATGCTCCCACTGTTGCAAAACCCTACAACCGAAACAATACTCTGTGCTGTCATTGCCATAATATCCTTCGACTGATTTTTCTGAACCTTTCCATGCTCGTTCAACCTGAATCTTCCATTGTAGCTCTAGGCTTCCTACTTGCAAAAGGTCACCCTCTTCTGCCCATGAGATTCTGTGAACCGGACTTTGTTTCTCTTCTGAACTGGGACGGTCACTCCCTCAGACGGTAATCCGACCATATACAGCGAACATTTATCGTTCACAAGTCTTATCTTTCCAAAGTCTCCAACTTTCAGATTCTGCAGTGCTTCACTGCTGTGGGTAGCGTGAAATGAAGCACCAGAATTCTTGACCCAAGAGTCTTCACTGCCTTCCACTGAGTCACAATGCATCAAACCCAGACACATTCTCAGAAGCAGAATTTCCTCTATTTGGACATCGACTCTAAAGAATGTCCACACCTCAACGTCATGAATAACACCGAACTTTCTGATCCCGTGATTACACCTAAGTCTGTTGACTTTCTAATCACTGTTGGATCTACCGAAAACGGATTTTCTCTTAATTACTTGATCTGTTCATCCCATGATCTGTTCTTGAACCCCTGAAACACTGATCATGGCTGGATTTGTCTGAACGTTTGATCTTCTGTAATTCTCTAATTTTCTCCCTTTACCAATACCACATCTTGAACTTTCTGACACATAATGCCTCAATCTGCATCTTCCACCAACTTTTCAATCTTCACTAAACAAAGCCTTGTCTGAACTTAACGACTATTCTTCTGAACTCTGTTAAATAATCAACATATTTAAACTATAGCGGAATACCGAACTGAGAATCAGAAACTGAAAATTTAAACTGAATCGATAAAACCCAACGAACGCTGTTGGCACTAGTTTTCGATTTCTTTAAATTTCTTCTAAGTTCAACTGTTCTTCACCGATTAAATAGAATTTTGATTCAACTGTTCTTGGCTCGCTATTTGCAAAATATAATCCCCACCCAAATTATTTTCTGGCTAAACTGCCCAAAACAAATGTTTGAGTGACTGTTTTACGACTTTGACAAAGTTGAGGGACGAAACTGCAATTTTCCTGAAGTTCAGGGACTAAACTGCAGTTTTCTGAAAGTTTAGGGACTAAACTGCGCTTTTTCTGAAGTTCAGGGACCAAACTGTAATTTTCCTGAAGTTCAAGGACTAAACTGCACTTTTCCTTAAGTTCAGGGACCAAACTGTAATTTTCCTGAAGTTCAGGGACTGTTTTGCAATTTTCTGGACTTGAGGGACCTGTTATGCAAATTATGGAACCTCAGAGACCTGTTTTGCAAATTCTGGAATTTCAGGGACCTGTTTTGCAAATTCTGGTACTTCAGGGACCAAATCTGAGTTTTTCAAACTGTGTTATAGTACCGCTATAGTGTCGCTACAGTACCGCTACAGTGTCGTCTTCTCCGGCGAAACTCCGGCGCTACAGTGTCGTCTTCTCCGGCGAACTGGTTTTTCCGGCCAACTTTATGGCGAGTTTTGACCAACTTTGACCGGTGATTTGGAGGTCTTCCGACGCTCAAAAAATTCAAAAAAATATATTTTCGGAATCTGCGGAACGATACCTTTCTAACGGCGTAAACCAAAATCGTTTTTGAGACAAAAAATTTTCGACCCAAAAACAGAAAATCACTCTCTGGAGCTATACCAAGGCTCTGATACCACTGTTAGGATCGAGACACTTAGCATACGAACACTAATCACACACTCAGCTCACAAATTAAGAACACAAGAATTTAACGTGGTTCGGTCCAAAAATGACCTACGTCCACGGCAGGTAACTAGAAATTTATATTCAACTACATTGTTGTGGTGTGGTACATAAATCTCTTCAACTGAAGCTCTATTTATACATATGAGAAGGTAGTGTGAATTGTGAAATGTGAAATCAAACTTCACCAACTTTGGACTCACCAACCTTGGACTCACCAACCATGGACTTACCAAACTTGTAGCTACTTTGAAAAACCACAAGAGTGGCTTCACACTCAACAATCTCCCACTTGAAGCCACGGAACAATCTTCACCTGTGCTTCAACTGTGGCTTTTGTATTTCCGTAAACTCCTTCTTAGTTACCCCGGCCTTCTCATCAGTTAACCTGAAAGGCTCGTTAAAACTCCCATGAGTTTCAACATGTTCGTCATGACTTAAACTGCCCTTGACCCATTCTCTGTCCCTATCGGCTCCCACTGAAAACGAACTACCGAATCCTGGAACAATCTGAGAACAAACAACAACACTCTCCATATTTAGCAAATTATCAAAAGCGGAGAGACTTTTACAGCTGAAAACTGGTTCTAAATCCATTGTCGTCCTGGACCTATGATTGAAACATGACCTATGCTCCCACTGTTGCAAAACCCTGCAACCGAAACAATACTCTGTGCTCTCATTGCCACAAAATCCTTCGACTGATTTTTCTGAACCTTTCCATGCTCGTTCAACCTGAATCTTCCATTGTAGCTCTAGGCTTCCTACTTGCAAAAGGTCACCCTCTTCTGCCCATGAGATTCTGTGAACCGGACTTTGTTTCTCTTCTGAACTGGGACGGTCACTCCCTCAGACGGTAATCCGACCATATACAGCGAACATTTATCGTTCACAAGTCTTATCTTTCCAAAGTCTCCAACTTTCAGATTCTGCAGTGCTTCACTGCTGTGGGTAGCGTGAAATGAAGCACCAGAATTCTTGACCCAAGAGTCTTCACTGCCTTCCACTGAGTCACAATGCATCAAACCCATACACATTCTCAGAAGCAGAATTTCCTCAATTTAGACATCGACTCTAAAGAATGTCCACACCTCAACGTCATGAATAACACCGAACTTTCTGATCCCGTGATTACACCTAAGTCTGTTGACTTTCTAATCACTGTTGGATCTACCGAAAACGGATTTTCTCTTAATTACTTGATCTGTTCATCCCATGATCTGTTCTTGAACCCCTGAAACTCTGATCATGGCTGGATTTGTCTGAACGTTTGATCTTCTGTAATTCTCTAATTTTCTCCCTTTACCAATACCACATCTTGAACTTTCTGACACATAATGCCTCAATCTGCATCTTCCACCAACTTTTCAATCTTCACTAAACGAAGCCTTGTCTGAACTTAACGACTATTCTTCTGAACTCTATTAAATAATCAACCTATTTAAACTATAGCGGAATACCGAACTGAGAATCAGAAACTGAAAATTTAAACTGAATCGATAAAACCCAACGAACGCTGTTGGCACTGGTTTTCGATTTCTTTAAATTTCTTCTAAGTTCAACTGTTCTTCACCGATTAAATAGAATTTTGATTCAACTGTTCTTGGCTCGTTATTTGCAAAATATAATCCCCACCCAAATTATTTTCTGGCTAAACTGCCCAAAACAAATGTTTGAGTGACTGTTTTACGACTTTGACAAAGTTGAGGGACCAAACTGCAATTTTCCTGAAGTTCAGGGACTAAACTGCAGTTTTCTGAAAGTTTAGGGACTAAACTACACTTTTTCTGAAGTTCAGGGACCAAACTGTAATTTTCCTGAAGTTCAGGGACTAAACTGCACTTTTCCTTAAGTTCAGGGACCAAACTGTAATTTTCCTGAAGTTCAGGGACTGTTTTGCAATTTTCTGGACTTGAGGGACCTGTTATGCAAATTCTGGAACCTCAGAGACCTGTTTTGCAAATTCTGGAACTTCAGGGACCTGTTTTGCAAATTCTGGTACTTCAGGGACCAAATCTGAGTTTTTCAAACTGTGCTATAGTACCGCTACAGTGTCGCTACAGTACCGCTACAGTGTCGTCTTCTCCGGCGCTACAATGTCGTCTTCTCCGGCGAACTGGTTTTTCCGGCCAACTTTATGGCGTGTTTTGACCAACTTTGACCGGTGATTTGGAGGTCTTCAGACGCTCAAAAAATTCAAAAAAATATATTTTCGGAATCTGCGGAACGAGACCTTTCCAACGGCGTAAACCAAAATCGTTTTTGAGACAAAAAATTTTCGACCCAAAAACAGAAAATCACTCTCTGGAGCTATACCAAGGTTCTGATACCACTGTTAGGATCGAGACACTTAGCATACGAACACTAATCACACACTCAGCTCACAAATTAAGAACACAAGAATTTAACATGGTTCGGTTCAAAAATGACCTACGTTCACGGCGGGTAACTCGAAATTTATATTCAACTACATTGTTGTGGTGTGGTACATAAATCTCTTCAACTGAAGCTCTATTTATACATATGAGAAGGTAGTGTGAATTGTGAAATGTGAAATCAAACTTCACCAACCTTGGACTCACCAACCATGCACTTACCAACCTTGCAACTACTTTGAAAAACCACAAGAGTGGCTTCACACTCAACAATCTCCCACTTGAAGCCACGGAACAATCTTCACCTGTGCTTCAACTGTGGCTTTTGTATTTCCGTAAACTCCTTCTTAGTTACCCCGGCCTTCTCATCAGTTAACCTGAAAGGCCCGTTAAAACTCCCATGAGTTTCAACATGTTCGTCATGACTTAAACTGCCCTTGACCCATTCTCTGTCCCTATCGGCTCCCACTGAAAACGAACTACCGAATCCTGGAACAATCTGAGAACAAACAACAACACTCTCCATATTTAGCAAGTTATCAAAAGCGGAGAGACTTTTACAGCTGAAAACTGGTTCTAAATCCATTGTCGTCCTGGACCTATGATTGAAACACGACCTATGCTCCCACTGTTGCAAAACCCTGCAACTGAAACAATACTCTGTGCTCTCATTGCCACAATATCCTTCGACTGATTTTTCTGAACCTTTCCATGCTCGTTCAACCTGAATATTCCCTTGTAGCTCTAGGCTTCCTAATTGGAAAAGGTCACCCTCTTCTGCCCATGAGATTCTGTGAACCGGACTTTGTTTCTCTTCTGAACTGGGACGGTCACTCCCTCAGACGGTAATCCGACCATATACAGCGAACATTTATCGTTCACAAGTCTTATCTTTCCAAAGTCTCCAACTTTCAGATTCTGCAGTGCTTCACTGCTGTGGGTAGCGTGAAATGAAGCACCAGAATTCTTGACCCAAGAGTCTTCACTGCCTTCCACTGAGTCACAATGCATCAAACCCAGACACATTCTCAGAAGCAGAATTTCCTCTATTTGGACATCGACTCTAAAGAATGTCCACACCTCAACGTCATGAATAACACCGAACTTTCTGATCCCGTGATTACACCTAAGTCTGTTGACTTTCTAATCACTGTTGGATCTACCGAAAACGGATTTTCTCTTAATTACTTGATCTGTTCAACCAATGATCTGTTCTTGGACCCCTGAAACTCTGATCATGGCTGGATTTGTCTGAACGTCTGATCTTCTGTAATTCTCTAATTTTCTCCCTTTACCAATACCACATCTTGAACTTTCTGACACATAATGCCTCAATCTGCATCTTCCACCAACTTTTCAATCTTCACTAAACGAAGGCTTGTCTGAACGTAACGACTGTTCTTCTGAACTCTGTTAAATAATCAACCTATTTAAACTATAGCGGAATACCGAACTGAGAATCAGAAACTGAAAATTTAAACTGAATCGATAAAACCCAACGAACGTTGTTGGCACTGGTTTTCGATTTCTTTAAATTTCTTCTAAGTTCAACTGTTCTTCACCGATTAAATAGAATTTTGATTCAACTGTTCTTGGCTCGTTATTTGCAAAATATAATCCCCACCCAAATTATTTTCTGGCTAAACTGCCCAAAACAAATGTTTGAGTGACTGTTTTACGACTTTGACAAAGTTAAGGGACCAAACTGCAATTTTCCTGAAGTTCAGGGACTAAACTGCAGTTTTCTGAAAGTTTAGGGACTAAACTGCACTTTTTCTGAAGTTCAGGGACCAAAATGTAATTTTCCTGAAGTTCAGGGACTAAACTGCACTTTTCCTTAAGTTCAGGGACCAAACTGTAATTTTCCTGAAGTTCAGTGACTGTTTTGCAATTTTCTGGACTTGAGGGACCTGTTATGCAAATTCTGGAACCTCAGAGACCTGTTTTGGAAATTCTGGAACTTCAGGGACCTGTTTTGCAAATTCTGGTACTTCAGGGACCAAATCTGAGTTTTTCAAACTGTGCTATAGTACCGCTACAGTGTCGCTACAGTACCGCTACAGTGTCGTCTTCTCCGGCGAAACTCCGGCGCTACAGTGTCGTCTTCTCCGGCGAACTGGTTTTTCCGGCCAACTTTCTGGCGAGTTTTGACCAACTTTGACCGGTGATTTGGAGGTCTTTCGACGCTCAAAAAATTCGAAAAAATATATTTTCGGAATCTGCGGAACGAGACCTTTCCAACGGCGTAAACCAAAATCGTTTTTGAGAGAAAACATTTTCGACCCAAAAACAGAAAATCACTCTTTGGAGCTATACCAAGGCTCTGATACCACTGTTAGGATCGAGACACTTAGCTCACAAATTAAGTGTTGGATTAGGTGTCTAAGCCATGACTTATAATTTGTATTTATCTTATTAATAGAAGCAAAGTCCATTTGGGTTGCCCTTGGTAGTCCAACCGGCATCAAGGTTAAATAGAGAGAGAAATAAATAGTTCGTTAATTTATTATGTGATAATAAATTAATGATAAACTAGTTTGGAATTAATCAGAATTAATTGGAATTAATTTGGAATTAATTGGAATTAATTTGGAATTAATTAAAAGTGCAGGGGCTAAATTGATTATAAGTGCAGGGGCTAGAATGCAATTGTTCAAAAGTTGAACACTATAAATAAGGCTCTCCCCTCACTTGAAAACTTGCACCATTCCAAATCATCTCCTTGGAATTTCTCTTCTCTCCTTGCCGTCTATAATCCTTCTCTACGGTTTTATAGCGAGCCGTTCTTAATAAGAGGTTAAGACAGTTAACCTCTGCTTGGGCTTCTGGGTGTGATCTCATTTGAGGCAGGACACTTGTGCTGCTCGGCTTCAAGAATAAAACTAAAGGTTAGTTTTATTAATTGTTTTATATAGAAATTTCTATTAGTCGTTATTAGAAATTTATGTTAGCCGTTAGAATTATTATTATATGTTCAAAGATAGAAAACATAGATCCTTTCTAGGTTGCATGTGAACTTAGGATTTTAAGTTCATAGATTGCAGAAAACCTTACAGTGGTATCAGAGCGTTGGTTGTTTTCTTATTGAATTGTTATAATTGTTTAATTAAAAGATAAATTAAATCGTTTAACGGTTTAAATTTAATTTTAAAATTAAGAGTTAATTTTTGAAAAATTAAATAGATAAAACAGAAATATTTTAAAAGTTTAAAATACATCTTATATATATTATAATTAATAGTTAATATTTTATATATAAGATAAATTGGTTAGTCTTACCGTTAGTAGGCCTCATTCACAAAACTGTCCTATAAAGAGGGTATAAGGCGACTGCCTATAAAATGGTAGTCTAATGGGTATCCATTCTTACCCACCGCTCTCCTGGTCAGTCGAGTGTCGTTAGCCGAACGGGTTTGACAGAACCGCTTAATCATTAAAAGTATAATGATCAAAGTAATAGAACCATTTACAAAAATCCCAATCTAGTTACTTTAGAAAAAATGTGAATTTGATGCTAACCCATGAAATTGCACATTGCACTTTATGAAACATTGGTGGAGCGTGTGTGGTTTACCGGCACACCAATGGGGGTTCATAAAGAGTGGCAATGGGCGTCTCGGGTGTTATCATTGTTGATGGAGCGTGTGTGGTTTACCGGCACATCAATTTGAGATGATAATGGACCCCGAGAGCACCAAGCTAATTTGCATGGTTATTCACACCCGGTTTGTGATCCTCGGCATCCCAGTCACAAACGGTGGGGCATATCCGAGATTAAACATGCTATTGAACAGTTCAATAAATCTCAAAAGAAACTAGGAATTCCATTTATAATAAGATTATTTTTCCGCGGTGGAATTGGCTGAATCGTCATTCGCCTACCTTTATAAAATTTGCTTATAGATTACGGCATCCCTCTTCTATGTTGCAAATTGTTATAGTTGGATCCTAGCCTTATTTTATATTGGGTTATTATAAGGACCGACAAGTATCCAATTAAACTTACCTTCTTTTATAGATGTCTTCTGCTGATCAATCCGCTCCCCACTCAAACTCTAGTGTTCCCTCTATCCTCTCACTATGCTCCAAGGTTCAATTGAACGGGACAAACTATAATGACTGGATTAGAAATATCAAGATGGCTCTGAGATACGAGAACAAAGAGTATGTCCTCGAGACCGAGCTTGTCGATATTGACTCCGAAACTGCTACTCCCGAGGAGATTGCCTCATACCAAAAACATTCTGATGATGCGACCAAAGTGGCCTGCATCATGATAGCCACAATGAACCCCGAATTGCAAAGGATATACGAAGACTACTGGCCCTTTGAGATGCACAAGGAGCTTGCGGAAAAGTTCCGCAAGCAAGAGCGCATCGAGAGGTGCGAAGTGGTCAAGGACTTCACGAACAGCAAACCAAAAGATGGAGAGTCCATCTGCACTCATGTGCAAAGAATGCAAGGTTACGTGGAGCGGCTTAGAAAGCTTGCGATGCCTGTACCGGAGCAGTTGGCCGTTGACATAGTGCTTAACTCCTTGCCGAGTTCTTATGACCAGTTCAGGCTGGCTTATCATTTGAACAACAATCAGGCTAATATGACTGAGTTGCATCGCATGCTTCGAGTTGCTGAGGACGGGATAAAGGGTAAAAGTGTACCCTCGGTAAATCCGCCCGTCCTAGCCATTGGAAGTGGCAAAGGAAAGAAGAGGAAGGGCCCTCCTAAGCAAAATTGGAGGGAAAAGGTTCAGGTCGGGTCATCAAGCAATGGCTCGAGAACCCAGTCTTCCCAGATTCCTTGTGTGGCCAACCCCGATGAAGCCAACTGTTTCTACTGCAAAGAGAAGGGTCATTGGAAGAGAAGCTGCCCTAAATACTTGCAGGATGTCAAGGATGGGAAAGTAAAACCATCGACAGCAGGTATATACACTATCTCTAAAAACTCACCATCTTCTAATTCTTGGGTCCTTGATACAGGATGTGGTTTTCACATTTGTTCTGATCCGCAGGGCCTAAAGGAAAGCAGGGAGGTGGAGCACGGTAGACTGAACTTGATCATGGGCAATAGGAGATCGTCCCCTGTTACCAAGATCGGCGTTTACAGTTTAGTGCTTAGTAGTGATGTTAGTATAGAGTTAATTAATTGTTGCTATTCGCCAGAAATGGCAAGAAACATTATTTCATTTCACGCATTGTTCAGACAAGGATTTCAATTTTCTTTTGATAATAAAATTGGTTCGATTTCTGTTTTCAAAAATGGTATTTTGATTTTTACTGCTTATCCTTGTGATGGTGTGTATGAAACCGTTGAATGTGTTGACAATTTAGGACATAGTGTAAATTATATTGATTCTACTAGTGGTGTAGAAAAGGCATGTCTGTGGCATAGTCGGCTCGGGCACATCAGCAAGAAACGCATCGCCCAACTCCAAAAGGATGGAGTGTTGGAATCATTCGACCTCAGGTCGGATGATGTATGCGAATCTTGTTTGTTGGGCAAGATGACTAAATCACCTTTCAAAGGGTCTTTTGAAAGAGGTGAGGGTTTGCTGGACATCATTCACACAGATGTGTGTGGTCCATTCAGATCAACCACAAAGGATGGCACGCGGTTCTACGTAACCTTTACTGACGATTTTAGTAGATACGGTTATATCTACTTAATCAAGCAAAAGTCAGACACCTTTGAAAAGTTCAAAGAGTTTAAGAACGAGGTAGAGAATCAATTAGGCAGGAAGATAAAGATGCTCAGGTCCGATAGAGGCGGAGAGTATCTAAGTATCGAGTTCCTAGACTATCTAAAGGAATGCGGAATAGTTTCGCAGTTGACACCTCCCAGGACACCACAGTTGAACGGTGTTGCGGAGAGGCGCAACCGAACCCTATTGGACATGGTTCGTTCCATGATGAGTCGAGCTTCACTTCCCATTCACTTCTGGGGGTATGCCTTAGAGACAGCCGCCCATATCCTCAATCTTGTCCCTACTAAAAAGGTTGCTAAAACACCTCATGAAATGTGGACGGGGAAAGTTCCCTCGTTGGCACATATCAAAGTCTGGGGTTGTGAGGCTTTCGTTAGACGAGAGACTCAAGACAAACTCGCAGAAAGAAGCGAAAGGTGTTTCTTCCTTGGTTATCCCAAACAGTCCTTTGGATATCTATTCTACAGACCGAGCAAGGACGTGGTCTTTGTAGCTAGACGAGCAGTCTTTCGAGAGAGAGAGCTCATATTCAAAGAGGACAGTGGGAGTACCATTGATCTAGAAGAAATTCAAGAGTCATCAGATAATGCAATCTTAGGAGAAACTAGCAACCAACATGAGGAAGAAGTTCCTGTTGGTCCGACAGATGTATCCTTACCTCTTAGGCGTTCCGGTAGGGTTAGCATGCCACCCGAGTTTTATGGGTTCCATATAACTTCGGATGGGGACACGTTTGTCAGTGATAGGACACTGATAAATTTGGATGAACCAGCTAACTACCAGGAAGCAGTGGCGGGCCCTGAGTCTGCCAAGTGGAAAGAGGCCATGGATAGCGAGATCAAGTCCATGTATGACAATCAAGTTTGGAACTTGGTTGACAACGTAACGGGTCGAAAGACAGTCGGGTGCAAATGGATCTTCAAAAAGAAGACCGACATGGACGGAAAGGTACACACTTTCAAGGCAAGACTGGTTGCGAAGGGCTTTACTCAAACCCCAGGGGTTGACTATGACGAGACCTTCTCACCAGTAGCCAAGATAAAGTCTATTAGGATTATGCTGGCCATAGCTGCATTTCATGACTATGAAATTTGGCAGATGGACGTCAAAACCGCTTTCCTTAACGGAAAGTTGACTGAGGATGTTTACATGAATCAGCCAGAGGGTTTTGTCGATGCAAAGTATCCCAATAAGGTGTGTAAGCTTGAGAGATCAATCTACGGATTGAAGCAAGCTTCTCGCAGCTGGAATCTTTGTTTCCATGAGAAAGTCAAAGAGTTTGGCTTCTCTAGGAGCGAGGATGAGTCCTGCGTATATGTCAAGGCTAGTGGGAGTATAGTCACCTTTCTAGTGTTGTATGTCGATGACATACTGCTCATGGGAAACGACATTCCAACCTTGCAAGATGTCAAGGCTTGGCTTGGGAAATGTTTCGCCATGAAGGACCTAGGAGAGGCTGCCTATATTCTCGGGATAAGAATATTGAGAGATAGGAAGAAGAGACTAATTGGACTTAGTCAGGGTACACACTTGGAAAAGGTACTAAAAAGGTTTAGTATGGAAAATTCCAAGAAGGGAGAGCTACCTATCCAAAGTAATGCAAAATTGAGTAAGACTCAAAGTCCGAGTACAGACGAAGAAATAGCTGAAATGAGTCGGGTACCTTACGCTTCGGCTGTAGGATCGATCATGTACGCTATGACGTGTACTCGCCCTGACGTGGCTTTTGCTTTAAGCATGGTCAGTCGGTACCAGGGAAACCCTGGAAGGGCGCATTGGATAGCTGTGAAAAATATACTCAAGTATCTGCGAAGGACAAAGAACATGATGTTAGTCCTCGGTGGCAGTGATACCTTGAGAGTTGAAGGATATACGGATGCCAGTTTTCAGACGGATAGAGACAGTGGTCGGTCTCAGTCGGGCTGGGTATTCCTTTTGAACGGTGGAGCAGTTACTTGGAAAAGTTCCAAGCAAGAAACAGTGGCTGATTCTACGTGTGAATCAGAGTACATAGCAGCAAGTGAAGCGTCAAAGGAAGCGGCTTGGCTGAAGAACTTTATCGGTGACCTTGGAGTAGTCCCGAGTATTCAGGAGCCCTTGGAACTGTTCTGCGATAACGAAGGTGCGGTCGCCTTGACAAAGGAACCGCGAGATCATGGAAAGTCCAGACATATCGACAGAAAGTACCACTACATCAGACATAGGGTAGAAGAAGGTCACCTCCTTGTAAAGAGGGTATCATCAGAAGATAATCCTGCAGATCCCTTGACAAAGGCTCTGAGTAGGATTAAGCATAATCAACATGCTAGGAGCATTGGATTAAGAGATGATATAAGTTTTTGCAATTAGATAGGTTTTGAAACTTATAACAATGTTATGGTATTTGACTTATGTGATTTAATAATGGAAATTTATTAATGAGTAATGGTTTACTAATTTTGTCAATAATATATCATTGTATTTCATTTTGCATGTTTTATTTCCTGAATAATTGGATTATTCAAATATCCACAGTCGTTCATACTTTTAGGGAATAAGTATGAAGCAAGGCTGTCATGAATTAGTTGTGGATTGTCTAAGGAGTTAGACATTGCAATAAGATTGTTGCAACATTCATGAGTACTTGGAAATGGAGATTTGAGTATTGGATAAACCCGCGCTCAATGGATTGCTTCATGGATTATATCACGAGCAATATTGAGACGATAATATCTTTTGATCTTTAAGCTAAGACATATGAGTTATGATTTACTGGATGATTGTTCATTGATAATACGAAAATGCATCGGTAACTCGGTGTTATAAAACGTGTTGTTGTGAGTAATTTGTCTGGTAAAAGACATAAGTATATGAGTCAAAGTTTATTCGTCTCTTAACCCTAACGGGGAACAGATATCTATAGGCCTCTCGATGAATTTGAAGTTGACTAAAATGGTTGGCCAACCGGGACTAAATTGGTAGTCTAAGAGTCATATACAAATCAGAAATCGAGGAATAGTGAATCAGACCAGATTGATTTTATCCATGTCTTGAGTCTGAAAAATATCTAGTTGGACGGAGGATCATCTGATCACTTATCTTTGGACAGAACTGACTAGGTCAGAGTTCGGCAGCAGTTTCTAGGAAGCTACAGTTTGCTAATTAATCTGAAGATAAATGGACAATTAAAGTCATAGACTTATCCAAGTGGGAGACTGTTGGATTAGGTGTCTAAGCCATGACTTATAATTTGTATTTATCTTATTAATAGAAGCAAAGTCCATTTGGGTTGCCCTTGGTAGTCCAACCGGCATCAAGGTTAAATAGAGAGAGAAATAAATAGTTCGTTAATTTATTATGTGATAATAAATTAATGATAAACTAGTTTGGAATTAATCAGAATTAATTGGAATTAATTTGGAATTAATTGGAATTAATTTGGAATTAATTAAAAGTGCAGGGGCTAAATTGATTATAAGTGCAGGGGCTAGAATGCAATTGTTCAAAAGTTGAACACTATAAATAAGGCTCTCCCCTCACTTGAAAACTTGCACCATTCCAAATCATCTCCTTGGAATTTCTCTTCTCTCCTTGCCGTCTATAATCCTTCTCTAAGGTTTTATAGCGAGCCGTTCTTAATAAGAGGTTAAGACAGTTAACCTCTGCTTGGGCTTCTGGGTGTGATCTCATTTGAGGCAGGACACTTGTGCTGCTCGGCTTCAAGAATAAAACTAAAGGTTAGTTTTATTAATTGTTTTATATAGAAATTTCTATTAGTCGTTATTAGAAATTTATGTTAGCCGTTAGAATTATTATTATATGTTCAAAGATAGAAAACATAGATCCTTTCTAGGTTGCATGTGAACTTAGGATTTTAAGTTCATAGATTGCAGAAAACCTTACATTAAGAACACAAGAATTTAACGTGGTTCGGTCCAAAAATGACCTACGTCCACGGCGGGTAACTAGGAATTTATATTCAACTACATTGTTGTGGTGTGGTACATAAATCTCTTCAACTGAAGCTCTATTTATACATATGAGAAGGTAGTGTGAATTGTGAAATGTGAAATCAAACTTCACCAACCTTGGACTCACCAACCTTGGACTCACCAACCATGGACTTACCAACCTTGCAGCTACTTTGAAAACCCACAAGAGTGGCTTCACACTCAACAACTAATTGTACAAACTAGTAAAAAAACAAAACCCTTGATGATTCTTTGCAACATGACAATCAACAACAATTGTACTTAAATTCCATCCATTTCCTGTTTTCTCATGGGTTTCTTTTCTTTAATTTTGGATTTATAAATGAGATGATCTACAGCTCATGGAAGACATTCAGTAAGATAGCTTTGGAGTATTCTTTAAAAATGAAAGAACGAAACAAAAGTATGGTAAGGATATTCTGTAAGAATGAAAGACTCAACCCGGATTATATATTTAAGAATAAAGGCTGAAAAAATAAAGGACCGATGGTTCAACAATGTTGCTGGTAGTGTTGGCGAGTAGAAGATGAACAGATCTCCCCTCTTCACAAAGGGACTTTACATTATACATTTTAAGAGCTATGATCTGAAGTTCACTTAAAACAT
>JAKNSD010000023.1:2438574-2496736 GCA_023525715.1 Cichorium intybus
ATATATATATATATATATATATATATATATATATATATATATATATATATATATATATATATATATAAAATATGTACCTAGCATAACTTGTAGTATATTACGACTCATGTAATTCAAATACATTCGCTTCAAAACTTCAAAAATCCAAAACTTGAGCGTAAATAATGGAGTTCAAAGGTTGAATTGATGAACATCTAATATGGGAAATTCGATTGTCAAAATGGAAAGGCTAAAAGAAAATTTGAAATTGAGAGATGATAGGGGACGAACCACAACTATCTAGCGTAAAATCGAGAATTAGGGTACCAAACTGACGCTTGCGTATACATATACACCAAATTAAGCTGATAATTTTTGAGCGGGAAAATAAAAAAGCAAGAGCTAGAAACATGACAAGTGGCATAAAGGCTACGTAAAAATTGCCATGCGGCAATTAGAGGTTTCTTTTATTAAAATAGGTAGATTCAAATTTTATTTTGATAACTATAGAGAAATACAGAGAGAATCTAAAAACGTTCATACACACGCACATACGACAACGGTCAATTAATAGCGTGGCAACCTTCTTTCAAAAACCAAATGATTAAGAGGATCAGAGAAGAAGTAATTCAAATACCTTCGCTTTTCAAAACTTCAAAAATCCAAAACTTGAGCGTAAATAATGGAGTTCAAAGGTTGAATTGATGAACATCTAATATGGGAAATTCGATTTCCAAAATGGAAAGGCTAAAAGAAAATTTGAAATTGAGAGATGATAGGGGACGAACCCAACTATCTAGCGTAAAATCAGGAATTAGGATACCAAATTGACGCTTGCGTATATATATATATATATATATATATATATATATATATATATATATATATATATATATATATATATATATATATACCAAATTAAGCTGATAATTTTTGAGCGGGAAAATAAAAAAGCAGGAGCTAGAAACATGACAAGTGGCACAAAGGCTATGTAAAAAATTGTTATGTGGAAATTAGAGGTTTCTTTTATTATAATAGATAGATTTGTGAATTGCAGGTGAGATCTACGTGTTTCCAATGCCGCATCACTAGTGCCACCGTAATTAGATATGTGAGCACACATCAAAGAAAGCTCCAAATACGCTAACCACCATCATACATAGACGATCTAACCTCCACCATCGTTGCATCATTACATCACCATCGTACCATTATTGATTGGGCAATACCCCCAAACTACTGTCAAACCCCTATTGACTATTGACTGAACCATCACCTTGATGACCTAGTGGATAAGGCTTAGGACTCCTTCTCTTCCCCTATTAGGAGGTTCCGAGTTCTAATCTCACTTCCTCTCTTTCCCCATAGGGAGTGTTAGGTTTCAGGGGATGACCACTGGCCACCTCTCTACCCCGTAGGTGATTGACCCGGACCACCCTGCTGCCAGGTGTGTGCGGGCCCTAAGGTTGCTTCATCAGGGTCATCCAAAGGATGGGTCGGGTGGGGTTCTCGGTTATCAAAAAAAAACTATTGACTGAGCAACGAGTAACGTTGACCTCACCACCGTCACCATCATCTTTCGATGCCCTACCATCCCTACAACAATTGCTCCACCTACAATACCCCAACGGTGCCCCACCATCAATACAACCATCAATTTTGCAGGTTTGTCTCTTGGAACTTGTATCATCATTTTTGTTTTCTGATTCACAGATTCGATTGCTCAGGTTCATCTAATTTACGTCATGTAAGTATGTATGTATGACGTTCTTAACCAAAATAAGGTGTTATGATAGACTGGTAGTTTCTCTTTAGCTGAAAAGATTAGTTTATTTGATTTCTTTCTAAGCAGGAGTGTCGGATATTAAGTTACTTCACCGCAAGTATTTGAAATCGAAGATTGTTGAAGGAGTGTCAGAATCGAAAATGCCTACCATGTACCAATACTGCATCGTCATTGTTGCATCGCCATAACCCGTCCTCATTGTCGTTATGGCAGTCTCACCAGCACCCTTCCTCGCCACGATCTTCACCATAGCCACCAAACATCCTATTGGTTTTAGATTCAAGGTAAAAACTACCTTGGTTTAGGTTTGGGTGATTTTTTTGGATCTTTTTGTGTTTCAGATTTTTGGATCTTTTTTTATGTTTCCGGTGTTTCATCTCGTTCTTTTTTTTTCATGATTTGGAGTTATTAATGTTTCAAGTCTAAAGCTTCTCCTTGGTCGACCTGTTTCTTTTCGTTCATAAGATGAATCTTTTCTCATGGTAGTGTTCAGGTCTAAAGCTTATCAATGATTGAATTAAAAAATGATTGAGATGTTGTAATTTACGAGGTATGACGTCGTTACCAGCAACCTAACCCCCTATCCAAGACTTAAACACCTATAGATGTTGTTTTGTGTTTGATTTTAATTTTTGTTTAGTAGTTGCTAACATATGTGATTTTTGTTTCTGTGTGTAAATATGGTTTTGTCCTACAATATGTTATTTGCAGTGAAGGGCTCGGCGAGGGGTTAGGATTCCAAAATTAACTTCAATCATGGATGGTTTTGAGGATTATACTTCTAGTTTGAAAATGTCCCACACAACTCTCTGATTGCATAAACCCTTGGTTGGTACTTCTTTATCTCAGGTACCTAGATTGTAACAGGTTTGACTTGATCTCGGTGCATGTTCTTTGCATTTTAGCTTTTCATCATATTGAAGAAAGTAATTGTATGAAAGAATATATCATTATGTTTGCAAATCTGGGGTACTAGCTATTTAAATTAAGTTTGATTGTGTACATTTGCATTTATTTGTGTCATTTGTTTTTTGGTGACGTGATTTTCACGAGGTAAGCATTACTAAATTGTGTGATGCTAATACGGGTTAAGCACATGAAGTGCCATTTTTCTAAATTCAAGTGGTAAAAGCTCACACATACCAGAGTAATTTTATTTAACTTTTTTGAATGACAATCAAACATATTGGAGTTTAAGCAAACATTTTTCTTTATTGATCCCCAGGAATAGGTTTTAGCATCTTTATTTGTAATACATCTCATAATATCCTTTCATGGAGAACTTCATATTTGTGTCTTGGCTGCATTTAATTTCTACAAGAAATACCAATGTAGTTTCTTTTATATATGCTTATTATTTTGGCTTTTCTATTCTTCCTATTGCAGAATTTTACTTTGAGAACCTGGTATGGCATTATACTTCTATTTTCTTTTTATTACACTTACATCATTATTTCATGCTATGCTTGTTCAAACTGGGGAAAGGTTTCGAAGTGTAGTACTATGATAAGACGAAATGACTACTTGTATTACATGTGTTAGGATCAAGACACTTAGCATACGAACACTAAACTCACACACTCAGCTCACAAATTAAGAACACAAGAATTTAACGTGGTTCGGTCTAATCTGACCTACGTCCACGGCGGATAACTAGGAGTTTTATTTAATGGTGCTACTTTGCACTCTCTCAGTGTTACATGGTGCTGTGTGGTACATATTGATGAGTAGCACATCTCTATATTTATAGAGATGGAAATTCCTTCAGCCACTAAGTCTTCAACATTGGTTAGCTAACTTTCTAATATTTTAACTATAATTTTTGGTCATCACCTAACATTGGAAAAAAGTCTTCACCAACCTTAACAATCTCCCACTTGAAGATTTTGAACAATGTAGTTTTTCTCTGCCATCCAAATCTTGCAACAATCCTTGAACAAACACACTCTCTCTCACTTGAAGCCGCGGAACAATATTCACCTGTGCTTCAACTGTGCATCTGTATTTCCGTAAACTCCTTCTTAGTTACCCCGGCCTTCTCATCAGTTAACCTGAAAGACCCGTTAAAACTCCCATGAGTTTCAACATGTTCATCATGACTTAAACTGCCCTTGACCCGTTCTCTGTCCATATCGGCTCCCACTGAAAACAAACTACCGAATCCTGGAACAATCTAAGAACAAACAACAACACTCTCCATATTTAGCAAGTTATAAAAATCGGAGAGACTTTTACAGCTGAAAACTGGTTCTAAATCCACTGTCGTCCTGGACCTATGATTGAAACACGACCTATGCTCCCACTGTTGCAAAACCCTGCAACTGAAACAATACTCTGTGCTCTCATTGCCACAAAATCCTTCGACTGAATTTTCTGAACCTTTCCATGCTCGTTCAACCTGAATCTTCCTTGTAGCTCTAGGCTTCTTACTTGCAAAAGGTCACCCTCTTCTGCCCATGAGATTCTGTGAACCGAACTTTGTTTCTCTTCTAAACTAGGACGGTCACTCCCTCAGACGGTAATCCGACCATATACAGCGAACATTCATCGTTCACAAGTCTTACCTTTCCAAAGTCTCCAACTTTCTTGACCCAAGAGTCTTCACTGCCTTCCACTGAGTCCCAATGCATCAAACCCAGACACATTCTCAGAAGCAGAATTTCCTCTATTTGGACATCGACTCTAAAGAATGTCCACACCTCAACGTCATGAATAACACCGAACTTTCTGATCCCGTGATTACACCTATGTCTGCTGACTTTCTAATCACTACTGGATCTACCGAAAACGGATTTTCTCTTAATTACTTGATCTGTTCATCCCATGATCTGTTCTTGAACCCGTGAAACTCTGATCATCGCTGGATTTGTCTGAACGTCTGATCTTCTGTAATTCTCTAATTTTCTCCCTTTACCAATACCACACCTTGAACTTTCTGACACATAATGCCTCAATCTGCGTCTTCCACCAACTTTTCAATCTTCACTAAACGAAGCCTTGTGTGAACTTAACGACTATTCTTCTGAACTCTGTTAAATAATCAACCTATTTAAACTACAGCGGAATACCGAACTGAGAATCAGAAACTGAAAATTTAAACTGAATCGATGAAACCCGACAAACGCTATTGGCACTGGTTTTCGATTTCTTTAAATTTCTTCTGAGTTCAACTGTTCTTCACCGATTAAATAGAATTTTGATTCAACTATTCTTGGCTCGTTATTTGCAAAATATAATCCCCACCCAAATTATTTTCTGGCTAAACTCCCCAAAACAAATATTTGAGTGACTGTTTTGCGACTTTGACAAAGTTGAGGGACCAAACTGCAATTTTCTAAAAGTTCAGGGACTAAACTGCACTTTTTCTAAAGTTCAGTGTCCAAACTGTAATTTTCATGAAGTTCAGGGACTAAACTGCACTTTTCCTGAAGTTCAGGGACCAAATTGTAATTTTCCTGAAGTTCAGGGACTAAACTGCACTTTTCCTAAAGTTTAAGGACCAAACTGCAATTTTATGGAACTTCAGGGACTGTTTTGCAATTTTCTGGACTTGAGGGACCTGTTATGCAAATTCTGGAACCTCAGGGACCTGTTTTGCAAATTCTGGAACTTCAGGGACCTGTTTTGCAAATTCTGGTACTTCAGGGACCTGTTTTGCAAATTCTGGAACTTAGGGACCTGTTTTGCAAATGCTACAGTACCGCTACAGTATCGTCTTCTCCGGCCAAACTCCGGTGCTACAGTGTCGTCTTCTCCGGCGGACTCCGGCGCTACAGTGTCGTCTTCTCCGGCGAACTGGTTTTTTCGGCCAACTTTCCGTCGAGTTTTGACCAACTTTGACCGGTGATTTGGAGGTCTTCCGACGCTCAAACAATTCGAAAAAATATATTTTCGGAATCTGCGGAACGAGACCTTTCCAACGGCGTAAACCAAAATCGTTTTTGAGACAAAACATTTTCGACCCAAAAACAGAAAATCACTCTCTGGAGCTATACCAAGGCTCTGATACCACTTGTTAGGATCAAGACACTTAGCATACGAACACTAAACTCACACACTCAGCTCACAAATTAAGAACACAAGAATTTAACGTGGTTCGGTCTAATCTGACCTACGTCCACGGCGGATAACTAGGAGTTTTATTTAATGGTGCTACTCTACACTCTCTCAGTGTTACATGGTGTTGTGTGGTACATATTGATGAGTAGCACATCTCTATATTTATAGAGATGGAAATTCCTTCAGCCACTAAGTCTTCAACATTGGTTAGCTAACTTTCTAATATTTTAACTATAATTTTTGGTCATTACCTAACATTGGAAAAAAGTCTTCACCAACCTTAACAACATGATTTCATATATTTTGATAATATGTTTCTGTTTTTGCTTATTAAGACTTTATATCTTGAAAAATCTATTCAAACTACATTGTTATTTCTTGTATTTAACCTATCACTTTTCATTAGATATCAACTAATTCTGTACTCTAACTGAAGACTGGAAAATTTGGATTGAAGATTGATGACCGTTGATAAAGACTGGATGGGTGGCTACAGAATATACACATACATAGAAAGGTGGGTTGAGGAGAACATACACTAGAAAGATATTATCAAACTTAAGCCACTGTGTATTATTTATAATCTTAAAGGGTTCAAATGCAATAAATAACAATGTTCTTTTATGCTTTACTAAAAATGCAATGTGCGTCTATAATTAGTTACTCCCTCCGTCCCAAAATGATAGTCCATGTTTCCTTTTTAGTTTGTCCCAAAATGTTAGTCTACTTCTAAATATAAATGACATCTTTACCAAAATACCCCTAACTGTAATTGTAACAGCCAACACATCTAGTGCCGACATTAAATGCAAAAAAGGGTAAAACAGTCATTTTGTGGGAAAAAGTAAGATACATTTAATGTTTTCTTAATCTGTGTGTTTTTTGTCTGTGGACTATCATTTTGGGACGGAGGGAGTATATTTAAGTCATAATGACATAATATGTAAAAGTATGGAAAAAGAAGAAAACAGAAGTAGGTTGTTATAGTACACAAATAAGCGAAAGTAAATATGTTGCTATTTTTTGCATTTAAACGTTTTCATCAATATTTAGTCCTTCAAAAATTTGTTGAATGACCTAATACATTTACATGGATTTCCTATTTAAAAGCAACAATTACTAACATTTGACTAGGCGTTGAGTGAAGAATGCTAATTTCTACATTTACATGGCTTTCTTATTTAGGTGGTATCAAGGGGATTTTAGTATTTTGACATTTTTAAGTTTTTGGAACAGTGCAGAAAATCATTTGAAAATGAGCAACTAAAGAGTGAACAACGTAGATTCTTCTTTAAAGGAACATTGAAGTTTGACTCGAAAACTGGTGGTATAAGCCGTAATTGGTTGTATTTGTTTTTTGTATCATTTTGAATCGTTATAATTACAATTTGATATTTGTGGAGAAGTAACAAGCATCATACTTTCCAAATGTAAGTACATTGCTATTATGGGTAATGCATATTATTTATTTTTTTGCATGTAACAATAATATACTTATAATCTTTTACCAGTTTTAGCAATGTACTTAATTTTTTACTTATAATAGCAATGTATTTATAAAGATGTGGTATTTTTGTTTTAATAAATGAGATATAGTTTTCTTGATTTTTTTCTCTCATGCTGGCTTATTAATTTTTTTTAAACACTGATAGTTGGTTATATGAAATTTCACCAGGTAACTAAGGAAATGGATTTTTTAGGCAAAATTATTTACCTGTGCACTGATAAGTAAAGTCTTGGATGATGTGGATCGGCATATTATTTCATATCTCTTAGCACTATAATATACCTATTATGGCAAAAAAAAAATCATATCTGTAACGACCCAAAAATCTTGAATTTTTATTATATTCAAAATAATGCTTTGAAAGTTTTAAAATCATGTAACGGGAAATATAGAAAATTTCCAAGAGTTTGGAGAAAATCGGTGAGAAAGGGAAAAATGGTCATTTGACATCAAAATGACTTCTAAGTAATGAATATATGATTTTGGGAATAATATGTAATGAACTAAACCACGATATTTTTGTTAAGAATTGGTTTTGTTAGAAAACCTTTTTGGTAAGAAAATTACAGTAAAAGATTGAAAAAGGGTAAATTTGTCATTTTACCATAAACGGATAATTTGGTCATTTGACCATGTGAATGACCTAATAAGTAAAAATATTGTTGTTTGTGGCAAAAATATAAGAGATGTAGTTCTTATGTGATGAAATGTGATTTTAGTGCCAAAAATTCAAGAAATAGAACTTGAGGGCTAAAGTGAAAATATGGAAAATATAAATATGAGAAAATATCATAAATGGTCATAATTTAAGAGAGAACTTCTGGAAAAAACAAAATCCTCTCAAGAACCGTGAGCAAGTTTTCAAGGATTTGAAGCAAGAATTGAAGATTTTAGCTTCAAAGAGGTAAGAATCTGTCCTATGTTATATAATTCGTAGAAAAATCATACGATGTCCAAATTAGGTGATTCCAGTGCCCATGGTTTCGTCTCGATGTCTTCTTCAGTTCATCAGTTGGGGTTCAGACCTCGTTCAGTCGTTTTCTAGGGTTTTGAACCCGATTTCCATGAGTATGATTTCTGTGTCCAATTGTGTTGTGAAATTCTTGTAAAATCGTGTGTTCACTGGATTGTTCTGAAATTTTGTGTGGAGAAGAACCTTGTCATAAGCCATACTCGACCAAAAGGAATTTACCCAGTTCATTGTTTTGGTTTGGATTTTGGTGTGTGCAATCCGACCTCCACAGATTGGCTGCTGCACACCTAGGTCAACTTGTGGGATTTTTATTTCCC
The DNA here is from genome assembly GCA_023525715.1 of Cichorium intybus. Taxonomy (NCBI): domain Eukaryota; kingdom Viridiplantae; phylum Streptophyta; class Magnoliopsida; order Asterales; family Asteraceae; genus Cichorium; species Cichorium intybus. Next base: position 2,447,196 of record JAKNSD010000023.1, read on the forward strand.
AAATGTTCCATGGTTTAGGTCTGAAAATTTGATGGGAAGGTCATTCTCATGTCTACAGTGTTTCATCCAGAGGGCTTGATCCAATTCCATTAGGAAGCTAGGGTTCCAATGCCTTCTCTTTGACTGAACCAGAATTGTCGCTGTGCACATTGTCCTTGTTGCACGATTTTTAATTCTCAGTTGGCTTATGCTTTGAGTTTGATTTTTGGATGAGAGCTTTATACTCATGTCTAGTGTAACTCATCCAAAATTCTTGACTTATTTCCTTTCAGAAGTCAGGTTGTTGGACAGATCTTGTCAACCTATGCTGAGTTGTGACAGAAATGTTGCTGCTCATTTCCTTCATATTGTATGATTTTTAATTCTTAATTGGTTTGTCTTTTGGGTCTGAATTTCGAAGGGTAGTCTCTTGGTTATATCTAGTATGCCTATGTAAGAGGGTTTCCCTTGATTCTATTCCCAAGTGGAATGGAATTGGTGATTCCTCCACTAATCCAGATTTGTGACAGATTGCACTGTCAATCTTGTCGCTTATTTTCTAAGGTCTTAAAATGTGATTCAAGTCTCGGTATCTTCTTGAGACTTGTCATGTATTGTGTCTAGTTTTCAGAATGTCTGAGTTTGTGCCATTCGAGTTTCTGAGTTGGGAGTTATGGTCAATTCTTTGACCATGCGTCTTAGATATCAAAATCTAAAAAAAGGGGTAAATAATGTGATATTAATCTATTAAGATGTAGATTAAGAGGTCTTTAATTGTTAATAGGGCCTAGCTTATATTAACTAGAATGTTAAATGAACTCCTTAGGTATTAAGGAGTAAAGTTGAAGGAAAGGAAAACTCAACGGGAAGAAGTGATTATAGTTAGACTTCTCTAACTAGACAATGTGAGTACATGCAGTATTTTTACCCATTTTGGGGTACATGGCAAGTAAGTATTTTTAAGATTTTTTATAAAATTTCTATATGTGAAATTATATGCAATAGTATTATTTCTAACTTGTTTGTGAAAGTATAATGCTATATTTGAAGTTATGTTTTAACCTATGAGCCAATTATGTGAAAGTATGTTTTGGTCTATGAACCAATTATGTGAAACAGTGAAAGTATATTTTGATTACAAGCTATATATGTTTTCAAGTATGAATAGGCATATAGCCACAAGATGTTTAAGAAGTATGTTTTTGTTACAAACCGTATATGTTTTCAAGTATGAATGGGCATATAGCCATAAGATGTTTGGAAAGTATGATTTGGCATTAAGCCTAAATTGTTATAAATATATGTTTTAAACATATGATTGATATGTGATGACAGTTATAAATTTGGCATCTAGCCATAAAGACATAAAATGATGTAGTTTGGCACCTAGCCACAAGTTATATGTTTATGAGAAATGTTCAAGCAAGCAGCAAGTTTTTGTATGACTGGTAATTGTAGCAAGCAGCGTTAGTAAGGGAACTATGTTCCAACCTACCCGGGTTAGGTAAGGGGTCTACTGGGGAAAATCCCCATCGCGAAGTAGATTGCCTCAGCACTTCTATGGTGAGAGATGATCCGTTCTTTCTAGCCATAGAGACTTGGGGTATCACTTATAGTGATTAAAGCTCTAAGTATAAAAATTCAGCAAGCTTATAAAACCAGTCAAAGAAAGTAAGAACGATGTTATTTTCGTAAAGTATGTCATAGAATGATTTTTGAGAAGTAATGAGTTATATTATGTTGTTATTATAAAGTTTTGAAAGAAGATAATTATGCAAGGTATGATACGTAATGATTTTGAAAAGAATAAAGAACTATGGTATGATAATATTTTAAAACTTTGAAAGATGTTTTATGTCATAAGTTTTATATAAAGGTTGGAAAAGAAGTTAAAGGTTTGAGTCTAAAACTCATGTAACTCATGAGACAATTTTTGTCTTACGTATTTTATGTTTTGCCATGTATTCCAGGTTAAAATAAGTTGCTATAAATGGGATGAAGTTTAGCTGGAGTGGAGCTTGAGTTAGCTCCTAATTTGGACGCAAGGTTTAATCCTCTTCTTGCTGACTATGGTTAGATTTTGTATGGATTTGTAACACCCACAGTTTTAAAAAGGTAATTTATCGGTTTTTGATAAACCGTATTTTTGTATTCATGTATTTATACGAAAAACCATAGTATTTGAAAATATTAGAAATGGGGTGTCACAATATCAACTAAGTAACTAACACTTGTAAAGATACAATTTCTATTTAATGGTCAAGAAGCAAAAAAAGGAAAGAAACAAAGAAGCATAGGATGAGAATCTTTTTAAAGCATTTCAGAAAAATATCCTAATAATATAACAACCTAATTAGTAATAAGCTATCAGAAAGATCGTGCAAAAGTCATTTCCTTAAGGGCGAGCCTGTACTTACGGAAGTCTTTTTATCGCTTTTATTAATTTATAGTTTTGTTCTCACCAATTTTTATAAATCATTGTATAAAGGACTACCGAAATTTGTGAACCGATTTTATCGATGCTGATTTCTGGTTATTAAGTTCCTCAATCCTCGTAATGATGCATTAAACAGTTTTTATGAACATCAACCGGTTTTGACATGTACAAGTACAATTGTCCTACCATTATAGGTTAAAAGAAAAGTAAGTTGTTTTTTGGGATAAAAGATGTAAGCCCACTGCTATTATGCTAAAAATAGCACATTGGTTATATTGTGATTTTTAGTACATCACACACAAAAGCAACAATTCGAGTGATCACCGGTTCATGGGTCAAGCGCTTCGACCACCGGGTTAATCCGGATTCTAGGTTTTTAATGCATTTTTTATATTCATGCATCTTTTAGTTTTCTCGGCTTTCTTGAAGTTGTTTGGTCTGTATAATGCTAATGTATTTCTATTCTAAGCGCACAATCTTCTTTTTAAATCAAGTAACTGTAAAACCTGAAAATTAATTGTCAGCCACATTTTATAGTAACAAATCGTGCTAAACATTTTATAGTAACAAATTGCCAACCGAATTGTAAAGAACGAAGGGTGAACAGGTTGTCACAGTAGGCTATGATGAGATTGGATCATTTGAGATTTGAGCCCAAATCCTAACTTAACTTCATATCGGATCACTCGACAAGCGAGCCTGAATTCTAAGTTAATCTGATTCAAAATGGGTTTTTGGAGGATCCAAGTTTTTGAGAAACCTCGATGATTCATTCCAAGTCACATTTTTGCCAAAAAACCGTCATTATGACATGTTCGTTTTTGCCAAAAAAACCGTCATTATGACATTAGAACAACAAGGTCCAAAGAGAGAAACTACTGAAATACAACTAATTGATGCTTGAAAAGAGAAAACTACTAGCCTTTCGGAAAAGAAATTGAATTATGTGAAAACTGAATAACTCATACCCAAAGGAAACTAACCGCCAAAAGAACATTAATCACCGAACGTTGCATCCCCCTCCCCCCTGCATTAGCGTCCGCCGCATTGCGCGGGTACCCGACTAGTATATATATATATATATATATATATATATATATATATATATATATATATATATATATATATATATATATATATATATATATATATATATATATATATATATATATATATAGGTAGAATAAAATAAGAAGGGTTAAAAGATTGAGAAAATGAGAAAGAATCTGGACCCTTTATTATTCAAGATCTATGGTTTAGATTATTATGGTAATTATGTTTTTTTTTAATACAAATTATATTATTTGGTCTAATAAAACCCGGCTAAGGGTGTATACGTAATTTCCAACTTCATACATTCCTTCATTATAGCTTCTTTCTGATTTCATTCCCGATCATCTTGCTAAACAGAGATATGCATTATCTGTAATCAAATTCTCAAATTCCTAAAACCTAGCACTTTCTCACTCCATACGTATCTTCCCCCTCCACCCTCTCTCTCTCTCTCTCTCTCTCTCTCTCTCTCTCTCTATCTATCTCTCTCTTAAATCCCTAAATCCGCCTTCTTCACACCAAGCCCGAAGCCTGCATCTCCAGACTCCAATTCGCCATTGACCATCTGTGGTGGGCCGTCATCATAAACATACATGACGAGCCGACCACAACGATTGCAAAATAGTTTAATTCGTGTTCTATGAATCCCTGAGTAATTGATGGTCTCAAAAAGGGTCTGATCTTATCCTCTTTGACGAATCTGAATTTAGAGGAGTCGATGGCGGCGAAGGAGAGACTGCCTTTATTGCCGGCCTCGAAGTAGAAGTCATCTCCAACCTCAACCCTAATTTATCGTCAAGATGGATCTTTGGTAGGTGTGGATTAAAAAGATAGCAGTGACCAATTCTCTCTTTTTTTTTCTTCCTTTGTAGATTAAACGTTGATAACGATGTTGTTATTTTGTTTCTCAATCAGCATCAGCGTTGTACCATCTAATTCCAAGAGTTAAGTCACTGCACAATCAAACACCAAAGGTAATATTATTAATTTATTAGTTTCTTTGTTTAATCTTTGTTTATTCAAAAAATCCGGCCACTATTTTTTAGGGTTAAGGTCATAATTGGTCACTGAAGTTTCGAATTTGTACTCATTTGGTCATGTAAGTTTAATAAAGTTTTAAAAGGTCATTAAACCGGGTAATTTGTTCCGAAAAGGTCATCATGACCGGCTATATCCCATAAGTCGATATATCAGCAACCAATGTGTCCAAATGCAGTAGATTTAGGCGGGGAAGTAATATTTTGGCGCCATGTCTTCGTCTTCGTCTTCATCGTTGAGCAACAATATCGGGGCTCGATCTTCCTTCCTTGGTCGAGGCTTATGTTACTGCATGAAGAAAGTTAAAACACGCACAAGTTGGACTAAAAAAAACCCTGGTAGAAGGTTCGCTTCATGCCCTAATTCTCTGGTAAGTAAATTTCAATTGTCGAACCAAAGGAAATTTTCCCCAAATGTTTGAAATTTCCTTTTATTTTGTAGAACCCAAAGGAAGATTGTGAGTTTTTTGATTGGGTAGATCCCGAGTTAAGCCCCTGGTATCATCGACTTTTGTACAATGTCCATGAAAAAGTGTTGGCACATGAGGATCTGATTGGAAAACAGAAGTGTATGCTTCAAGAAATGGAGAATGAGCTGAAAATGTACAAGTCGATGGTGCATAAATATAAAGAAAAAATGCAGATTTGGAGAAACAGTTGATTGTGCACAAATCCAGTTGGTTGGTAATCTGTTTGGTAATCGTTATGGTGGGGATGCTTCTTTTCAAGTCTTGTTTTGGTCAATGTACTAGTTAGGTATCTTCTAGTGATGTTTCGTTTCAAGTAATGGTAGTGTTGAAATGGTCTATGTAAGGTACTATCGTTTTGGTGAATGTAATAGCAGTTATGTTGTTATGTAATGTTTGAATTAATGACTTAATGGTAATGATGTTATGTAACAGTTGGGAGCTACATTAAGAACTTATTAAACCATACATGTTAAAAGCTATATTAAGAACTTATTAAACCATACATGTTAAGAGCTATATTATGTAAAAGTTAAGAGCTACATTAAGAACCTATAAACCCACATTAATAACCAAATAAGCTTAACAAAAAAACATATCAACCACATTAATAACCAACTAAACTTAACAAAAAAGGCAAATCAACCAGCTACAAACAGTTTATCAAACCATCTTGCATGTTAAAGTATTTAGCTCATCAATGTACCAAATAAGCTACAAAAACTGCCTTCTTAAGCTTCAACTTAACAACATGCTACAAAAACTTTAGAACTAACATGCAAGAGTGGCACCCACACCTACGCTTCATCTATTTGGACAGGCTAGTCTAGCGTGCTACCTCGACCATCTTTGTCATAAACTGCCTTCTTAAGCTTCAACTTAACCTGCCTCTCAGATTTCCTGAGCCTGTCTAAAATCATAGCATTATGAGCATTAAGAGTTGTGTATTGACTGTGTAATGCAAGAGTTTGTTGTGTTGTGTGCAACTGTCCAACATAATCCATAGCAGTTTTGACACGTTTACCCACTTGCACCCCTGGATCATCAACTTTATTGTAAGACCCGTATCCTGATTATAACATATACTTAAAATAAGAGTGTTAGGAATTATATGATTTTTGGTAGTTATAAAGCTAAGAAAAACTTTAGTTACACTTTCATATAAAATCAGCATTTTGTGTCGTTTTTAGAAATATCATAATTAATTCTAGGAAAATTGTTTGGACCTCAAACCAATGCACAAAGTTTACAAATTGAGTCTAGTACAATTACCAAAAATAATAGTAAACTTGAAAATGAGATTATCTATGGTAAAAAAATGCAATCTTTACTTATTAGTTCGGAATTGACAGATTAGATAGTCTGTTTTCAAAAATTCATAATAAATCATAGAAAAATCGTATAAATACGTAAAATACATCCCTGGAAAGGTATTGAGATGAATTATCTGAATATCAAATAAAAACGTGAATTTAATGGGTTTAAGATCGGCTAAACCAGTCTTGAACAGACTGATTCTAGAAGGCCTTTAATTTCAACAAAATTATATTATTAAAATCTTTTGTCAAAAGTGTCATGCCATTTTTTATTCAAGAATTCAAGTATAAATACCCCCCAAAACATCTCATAAACCACACCAACAAATCTCAATCCAATATATAGAGGTTTCTAAGCACTAGAGTGTAAGAAGTGAGCGGAAGGAAGCTCAAAAGCCTAGCGAAGAAGTTATAGGTTCCGACGACTGGTCATAAGGTAACTACAAACTTTTCTATAGCTTAATTAGGTATTGTAAAATAGTTTTTGTGTTAAGAAGTAGAACATTTAATAAGTATAACATATGTTATATTATACTAATTCCTAACAATAGTAAACAAAAACCTTAAAATGTCGTTATTATAACAATTCGTAATTTCCGAATATAATACCGATTGATTTACTTACGAGGACGGTGACTAGGCCGATTACTTGGGATCTGGTTGTTGGATTTTCCGAAAGGCTAAGATGCTGAAAGGATCCTGCCACCCCATCTAATCTTGTACCTGGCCGTTCTTTACTTGATAAATCATGGAGTATCATATTGGAATTATTGAAGGGTTTAATGATGCGACTATAATATAGTTAAGGATTAAGAAATGATAGATTTCTTATTATGTTAACAGTTAAAGTTGAAGGAAATACAAAGCCGAGAAAGATAAACGATATAGTCAACTATAATCAGGTGAGTCTTCTCACTATACTATAGGTGATATTGCATGCGTAGGAAGGAAGATATGTTAGACTAAGGTGATCTTACCTGTTATGATAATTGTATGAATTATTGCTATGATAATGATTGTTTGTGGACGGAACGGGATAGCCCGCGAGCCAATAGGCGGAACGGGAATAGCCTGCGAGTCATTAGACGGAACGGGATAGCCCGCGAGCCAATAGGCGGAACGGGAATAGCCTGCGAGTCATTAGACGGAACGGGAGAAGCCTGCGAGCGATAAGACAAGAACGGTAATTGCCTGTGAGTCTTCAGCGGAACAGGGATAGCCCGCGAGTCTCACAGACATATGAATGGTTATGATGTGTTGTATGTTATGTGATGGATCGTATGGTATTTTGAGGAACTCATTAAGCTTCGTGCTTACCCTTTCCCTGTATAAACTATTGTTTCAGGTACATCAGGTACCATGGATGGCAAGGCGTGACGTGTATACACTGTGCTGCTTCATTGGAGAACTGTTTTTGAATTAATATTCCGCTATATTGAGATTTCGTTAACTTCTGTTAATCCTGGGGTGTTTTCATTAAACTTAAATGTTATGGAATTTTATGAAAATTAATTAAGTTTCTTTTCTTATATTGAAGTTTTCGTTTAAATTTTTTTAAATTTACCCTAAAATTTTGGGATGTTACAAGTTGGTATCAGAGCACTTCTTGAGAGAATCAGGCTCACTTAGTGAGTTCTGGACTCAAGTTGAGGCTTAAGAGTTTTCTTAAAACATTTATACGAAAGAAGGATGTTTTATGAAGGGTGAACTGAAGACACAGTGTGTACCGCCAGCCGACGCCAGTATGAGAAAAGGGTTAAGTATTTAATATTGTGGATGTTAAAAAAACATATGGTATATGTTTGCTGAAATGCCTGGTAGAGATCACATACTGTTGTATTATTATCTGCTATTTGCTAATAGAACTATATGCTAGTGCCGATAGGTTGCTTAGAGATTTCCATTAAGTTGTATACAATATGGACTGAATAGTCATAGAATGTGTGAGTTGACCTTATTGGATGTTCCTTGTTTGGTTGTTGCCTTAGGGAAGACTCTCTTATTTGAAAGACTGTTTAGTTCGATATTGTATACAACTACGTTCGCGAAACAACCTGTCATCACTGGAGGAAGTTCCGTCTTAGTTAGAATAGCAGGGTGGGGGTGGGATTCCAAGTATTCCTAGAAGGGTTGACATATGCCTTGTAAAGGCATATGTGTTAAAATTATCGGTAAGAAGTGAATTGGATATTTCGAGACGGGTCTTGGAACGAACATGGATAGGTGTGGAAGGTAGTAGTAGAGCTCCTACTATCGAAAGCACAGGATCCACGTTCGAGTCGGGAGTTCGTCACGAAGGATCCAAGGAGCTGAATATGTGAGTGTCTGGCATAATTAACTTAAATGCTAGTGTAATGTGGTAAACTTTTATCCATTCAATTTTTGAATGTTGATTGTGAGGTTCATTAGGAACAATTAAGATGCGATCATACCAGTTTGGTTGGACCGATCATGCTTAAGTTAATTACTGAGCTTAAAGACTGTTGAAAGGGAGAATGCCAAAATGCTATTGTGGTAGCTATTTTTCATGCAACTAATGGGCGCACAAGTCAGACTGGGACTAGAGGATGCAAGGGTGAGTTTTCCAACTCACGGTCAAAGAGGTGCAAGCGGCGCCTGAGATGATAGCGGGTCGTGTGGGTTGAGAGTTTGGATCACTCACTCATGATTGAGGTAACTGACGATAGAGGTGTTGACTAGGGTCGCAAGCGGATGAGTAACATATGGTGGTTGATGTAAACATCTTTACATTATCGAAACATGTTTATTGAGATAGTGGTTGCCCTGATGCAAGTTGTTGGCTGAGCAGAGTGGGCTTGTTTTTCGTTCGAGAGAGTAAGGCTCGTAAAAAAAATTATAAATCGAATAAACAAACTTGGACTTTAGTCCAAGTGGGGGAGGAATACGAAATTAAGGGAACAACATGAATATTATATTGAATCGATGAAATCATTAAAATTATAGTAACACGTCGATATATTTAATTCATTACTATAACTTTATATTAATACATTAAGAAAAGTTTACAGAACTACTAACCTAAACTGGAGAATCAGAAAGATGTGAGAAAAGATCTTCTACACTCCACTCTTTGTCATCATTACGTTGACTTGTACCTTCTTGAGGATTTGGAAGGGGTATGCTTCCGGTTATTGGAGGAGGAGCTCCAAGGTATGGGGTCTCAATAGGGTTGGAACCCGTAACCCCATGATTATGGGCTAAAAATCGACTCGTTTGGGGAGTGTGTAAGTAGGGAAGTGATGAGGAAGGATTCCAATTCGGAACCAGTTGGGGATAGCTATAAGAAGGAGGAAACGAGGCTAGGTCGCCTACAAAGCCTCCAAAATTATCCTCACTCCTAGGCTCGAGTAAACCAGGATTAATACTACTCATACCAGAGTTAGATGGCGGAGATTGCTGCTGTGTATGAGTTCTTGATGAAGTTTCCCCCTTTTCCATAAATTTTCTTTTCCTAAATACAACCTTATGAGCAGCTTGTATTAGCTTCTTTGTGCCGTCTGTTAGACCCGATTGTGACCCTTCAATTATCGCTTCTTTTTCCTTTTTTAGGTTGGGTATTAAATCTCCCGATAATTTTGTTGCCTTAATAAATTCATTACCAAATTCCTGTGGCACAAATAATTTTAGTAATTTCAACCTTATGATATAAAGGAATTAAAAAAAAATATAGTTCTTTACCTCAGCACGATCAATAAGGGTTTGCAAACTCGTAAGTTGTCGTTGGGGCCAATGATTGATACCTAATTCTCTACAGCGTTTTTTTAATTGTGTCGTTCCAATGTTGAGTTCCTTTGCAGCTTTCTCAATTGGTTCGTTAAAGTGTTCAGCTATTATTTCCCTACTTAATAAATGTCTGAAACCTCTTCCACTGCCACCTGCTATGTTTTCTGAACTAGAAGATTCAAATCCAATTGTATTGTTATCATTCTGGATCATTTGAACATGATCCTGATTTTCTGAACCAAATATGGACATTGATTCATTAAAATCGGTAGCTATCGGTGGTAATTGTACGTTTTCAATCATGGATTCAGGATTTTGAAATCCTTCTAAGTTCCTCTGAATCACCTGAAGGTGATTTTGATATTGAAAACCAACCCCAAGCTCGGGATTCATTTCAATATTGATGTTATGAGTTGTTTGTAATTGACTTTCATTCTGAATGTCAATCATGAATCCTTGATTCATGGGGATGATCTCATTACTCGTTGATGGTACGTCGATGAATGGATTGTAGTCAGATAGATCATCCACAAGTGGGTCTACAAATAACAATTGTCAGATGATAAAACAAAAACTGAATATTCATAAAAGCGATCATTTAAAAGAATTTAACCTGGTAGAAGGTATGGAGTCTGATCAAGTGCAAAGTCTAAAGATGCATGCACCGGATCTTCTGAGTTAATGTTCAGCTCGGGAAAAATTTCTGGCTCACTGTAGAGTTGCTCTATTGGTATTATATCTGGAAGACTGTACCATAATTCAAAATCAAACAAAACATTAGAAAGATAATTGAAGTATGGATGATAGATGTCTAGAATGTTAGAGATACCGAACTCTATTAAGAATGCTTGGTCTGAAGTACCCTCTCCTTGCGGAAAACCAGGTCCAGGGTTCGACAGATCGCCCATTGAAGATCTGTTTTCCATGACTTAACTTTAAATATGAGTTCGTTTATGAACAAACTGGTGATAAGAGAGGACGACACTGAAAATGAATGTGGAAATGAATGATACTACATACCTGTATATATAGTATCTTACAGCTGGAACCGAAAGGTCACACGGAACCGAAAGGACACCTCATGTTTTAATTACCGAAATTCAAACTAACTACAGTAGATGCGACATTTCACTACCCCAAGTGACATTTTTTCAAAATTCCCTGCTTGACTCTGGTGAGAACGAGATAATAAAGAGATTCTTGAAATAAAACAAAATTTTATGTCTCCATATAATGGAAAAAGTTTAAAGAGTGTTCAGTACTTCAAAGAAAAAAAAAAGAACTTACGAAAGATGATGTAAATTTTATATTTTTCGGTAAAACAAAAATCTTTGGAGATTTTACAAATGTAGAATTATTTAGCCAAAAAGTATTTGAAAGAAAATATTGAATTGAGACAAATGTGTGTTGAAATATGCGAATTCATATAAATACGAAATAGTGTTAAAAATTAGGTGTTGCAAGTTAACTAGGTTAACTATGTATACATGAAGATTAGAAAGTACTAAATATGTACTGTAGAAAGTAGCCGGTCAAGTTGATGTGTGGGACTGTGAGAAACAGTTAGAGTTTTACATCTAGAGTAACTAGAAGAAAAGAAGTATGGAGTGAATGAGAATAATAGGACCTTAAGAATTATTACAGAGACATGTGAAGTTGAAGGGAAAGATAATGAAACCTTCTAAAGGTTCGACAATAAGATGAGGAGGATTTTTGAAGAACATAAGGACTCGATGGGAAATACATAGAGGCGTTCGAGAATGCGGATTTCGGGACGAAATCCAAATAAGTGGGGGAGACTTGTAAGACCCGTATCCTGATTATAACATATACTTAAAATAAGAGTGTTAGGAATTATATGATTTTTGGTAGTTATAAAGCTAAGAAAAACTTTAGTTACACTTTCATATAAAATCAGCATTTTGTGTCGTTTTTAGAAAAATCATAATTAATTCTAGGAAAATTGTTTGGACTTCAAACCAATGCACAAAGTTTACAAATTGAGTCTAGTACAATTACCAAAAATAATAGTAAACTTGAAAATGAGATTATCTATGGTAAAAAATGCAATCTTTACTTATTAGTTCGGAATTGACAGATTAGATAGTCTGTTTTCAAAAATTCATAATAAATCATAGAAAAATCGTATAAATACGTAAAATACATCCCTGGAAAGGTATTGAGATGAATTATCTGAATATCAAATAAAAACGTGAATTTAATGGGTTTAAGATCGGCTAAACCAGTCTTGAACAGACTGATTCTAGAAGGCCTTTAATTTCAACAAAATTATATTATTAAAATCTTTTGTCAAAAGTGTCATGCCATTTTTTATTCAAGAATTCAAGTATAAATACCCCCCAAAACATCTCATAAACCACACCAACAAATCTCAATCCAATATATAGAGGTTTCTAAGCACTAGAGTGTAAGAAGTGAGCGGAAGGAAGCTCAAAAGCCTAGCGAAGAAGTTATAGGTTCCGACGACTGGTCATAAGGTAACTACAAACTTTTCTATAGCTTAATTAGGTATTGTAAAATAGTTTTTGTGTTAAGAAGTAGAACATTTAATAAGTATAACATATGTTATATTATACTAATTCCTAACAATAGTAAACAAAAACCTTAAAATGTCGTTATTATAACAATTCGTAATTTCCGAATATAATACCGATTGATTTACTTACGAGGACGGTGACTAGGCCGATTACTTGTGATCTGGTTGTTGGATTTTCCGAAAGGCTAAGATGCTGAAAGGATCCTGCCACCCCATCTAATCTTCTACCTGGCCGTTCTTTACTTGATAAATCATGGAGTATCATATTGGAATTATTGAAGGGTTTAATGATGCGACTATAATATAGTTAAGGATTAAGAAATGATAGATTTCTTATTATGTTAACAGTTAAAGTTGAAGGAAATACAAAGCCGAGAAAGATAAACGATATAGTCAACTATAATCAGGTGAGTCTTCTCACTATACTATAGGTGATATTGCATGCGTAGGAAGGAAGATATGTTAGACTAAGGTGATCTTACCTGTTATGATAATTGTATGAATTATTGCTATGATAATGATTGTTTGTGGACGGAACGGGATAGCCCGCGAGCCAATAGGCGGAACGGGAATAGCCTGCGAGTCATTAGACGGAACGGGATAGCCCGCGAGCCAATAGGCGGAACGGGAATAGCCTGCGAGTCATTAGACGAAACGGGAGAAGCCTGCGAGCGATAAGACAAGAACGGTAATTGCCCGTGAGTCTTCAGCGGAACAGGGATAGCCCGCGAGTCTCACAGACATATGAATGGTTATGATGTGTTGTATGTTATGTGATGGATCGTATGGTATTTTGAGGAACTCACTAAGCTTCGTGCTTACCCTTTCCCTGTATAAACTATTGTTTCAGGTACATCAGGTACCATGGATGGCAAGGCGTGACGTGTATACACTGTGCTGCTTCATTGGAGAACTGTTTTTGAATTAATATTCCGCTATATTGAGATTTCGTTAACTTCTGTTAATCCTGGGGTGTTTTCATTAAACTTAAATGTTATGGAATTTTATGAAAATTAATTAAGTTTCTTTTCTTATATTGAAGTTTTCGTTTAAATTTTTTTAAATTTACCCTAAAATTTTGGGATGTTACAATTATCATCCTGGCCCCTTACATTTTCAACATTTGCATCAGGACCCGTTAAATCTGCAACATTTTCAACAATTGGATCAGGACCCGTTAAATCTGTAACATTTTCAACATTTGCATCAGGACCCGTTAAATCTGCAACATCTTCAACAATTGGACCAGGACCTGTTAAATCTGCAAAATTATCATCCTGGCCCCTCACATCTTCAACATTTGCATCAGGACCCCTTGTATTTGGAACATTTATAGGTGGACCCTTGCTTTTATTGTGACCCTTTTGCTTATTTTTCTGGACTTTGCTAGATGATCCCTCATTCCCAAATGATGTGTTGCAGCCTCTTTTGTTGTGACCCTTTTGCTTGCAAATACTACATGTGACAGGAGCACCTTTCTTACTTACTGAGTGTTTATTAGGCCTTTCCTCTCATTCAGACACATCTATTTTTCTTTTGATTGTAGGTCTCCCAGGCATACGTCTTTTCTTTGGTGGTAAAGGTGGTATATACAACGTGTTGGGCCACATGTCACTTCCGTTGATTAGCTGTATGTTATACCTATAAGCATTTAGAAACATGCCTGTCTTGAACCATAAAGACACATAGTTTTCTGCACTTATGTTAAGAAATGCCAAAGATGCAACTGCATGACAACAAGGCAATCCACATAGCTGCCATCCTCTGCATGTGCAAGTTCTTTTTTCAATATCAACACTATATGCTTCATTGCCATTTCTAGCCTCAAACTGATGAAATCCACTTGGATACACACCCCAGAACCTGTTTCACAAAATAAAATAAAGTAAATAAACATAAACTTCTTATTAACTGTCATTTTGATAAAGTAAATAAACATAGACTACCTTTGGGCCTTATTAATTTCATCCAACTTTTTCCTGATAGAAGGGCATATTTCATTCTCCCATTTTCTACCTTTAAGCTTCATTTTGTAGGACCTTTCCATTACAAACAACCTTATCTCTTCTAGCATTGTAATTATTGGTCTCCTTCGACTGTGTATGAGTGCACTATTAAAGCTCTCAGAAACACCATTTTCAGCCGCATCACATGCCATATCTACTTGGAAGAAAGCCTTTGACCAAGTTTTGGGTTCCTTATCCTTCAAGTATTCGTAGGCAGCAACACTAACTTCCTTGATTTGGTTCATGAAAAAATTGAAGTTCTGTTCAGTTGTAGACTTCACAGCTTTCCAAAAGGTGTTCTTAAAGAATACGCCTTTGAATTTTTTGTTGAAGTTCGCATATATATGTCGGGCACATTGGCGATGTTCTGCATGTGGTACGACTTCTTTAACAGCTTCTATTAGTCCCTTGTAACAAATAACATAAGTTAGCTCATAAAGTATGGAAATAATTTAAAACAAAATGTAATAGCAGATTCTTTATCTGAAAGGTTTTTTCTTTGTTCATCCATGATGCCCAAACACGAAACGGGCAGCCTTTGTCATCCTTTTTTGGTTTCCCACAACGCAAAATTACTCGGACTTTGTCATTGGTCTCATAATGTAAGTCATATCCATTTGCAACAGAGTAATTGGTAAGCAATTCTTTTAGTTGATCTTTGTTTTCAAAACACATGCCACAAATGGGTACCATTGTATTCCAATCTGCTGTGGGGTCATATGTGGGAAACTCTTTCTTATCTGCACTTCTATTGTGTTTCATTTTTTCGGACAACGCATTCAAGAATGGATCCTCGTGTGTAGTCCTTGTTGGTATTTTTTCCTCATCAATTTCATGTTCCATTGGCCCATTATCAGACAAGCCCTCTTCCTCATCCTCTTCACATTCTCTGTCACCGTCTTCATCATCTTCTTCCCCACCACTTAACTCATTTTCATCATTTTTTAATTCAATTTCCTCAAGCTGTATTATTTCGTCTGCAATCATACCCACAACGTCCTCTTCATAATGGTCGATGTACATGTAAATATGTCCACCGTTTCTGTGTCCAGCATCTTTACATTGCTTGAAATCTAAATCACACATCAATAGCTTCAAGCTTCGTGCCATTGATTGATTTCCAACACGATAATAAGCAAGTCGGGGTATTCCATTTGATCAAAATCCACATCATTAATCGTTGCTTTTATACCAGAGTCATACTGAAATGGGTTTGGAACAAAACCCCCATTGTAGTTCACTTCGACTGTTAACATCTGTTTGAAATTTGACAATGTAAACTTCAAAATCGACACTTAATACTACAGAAACTAGGGTTAGGAAGTTGTTTTTTGCAAATTGCGTACCTCGAAATCGACACTTGAACTGCTGATTTCTTCTTCAACGTGCAAAAAATTGACCCGTTATGCTTATTCCATCGACTTTTGAAACGACGAAGTCGAGTCGTTACTTTAGTGGTTTTGAATACCTTCTCATACGACAACGTATTTAACCCAAGTGGACTAAATCGGGTATAGCCGGTCATGATGACCTTTTCGGAACAAATTACCCGGTTTAATGACCTTTTAAAACTTTATTAAACTTACATGACCAAATGAGTACAAATTCGAAACTTCAGTGACCAATTATGACCTTAACCCTATTTTTTATTGTGGATTAAGTTTGTTTCCAAAGATGTTAACTTTTTTCAAACCAATTTTCTTGGAACATGAATTTCATATTCACGTGTGTATTGTCTTCGTTGACAATCACTATTAAAAATAATATTTGTATCATATATATTTATTCTATTTGGTTATTATTTGTTTTAAAATTATCTTTGATGACATTTAGAGTTTCAAGTCTAACTGTTTCTACATTTTGCATGACATATACATGTGCTTGGATGTTGCATCGCTATTAAGAAAAGACTTGCTACAAGCACAGACACCAATCCGCTTTTGTGTTGAAGGGAGTACAAGGTAACCCACTTCATAATTGTACACTAACATCACTTCAAAATCGTAAAATTTGTTGATTTTTGATCATTGTAATGTTTATTTTCATTTTAAACAGTTGAATAATCATCAATGATCAACGAATGTTAACATTGTATTAGAGTTGAAACCATTTTATGTTTGGATTAATATTATTTTGAGTTCAAAAAGCATAGTAATCATTGATGATTAACACGATCAAAAAAATCTGGTTCAATTTACATTTTTGTTGAATCAAAAAAGTGTTTTTGCTCTACGTCTGCTTGGTTCGATAACTGGCATCCTGCTGGTCCCCTCTCTCAGTTCTTATCTGCCCGTAACATCCATAATGCGGGCTTCACTCCTGATTCTAAGGTTGCTGACATTGTCCTCAACTGGTGTTGGGTACGCCCCCATTGCTGGCTGGACTCCCACCCCGTTCTCCTTTCTCATAACCCCCCTTCTCTTTCAACGGCCGTTCCTGATAAATTCCTCTGGAGATCTTGCGACGGTAAGGTATATCCTTTTTTGGTCCGTTCTGTCTGGCACTCTATCCGCCCTTCAGAGCAGCCTGTCGACTGGTATCATCTTGTTTGGTTCTCCCAGAATATCCCTAGACATGCCTTCATTCTCTAGGTTGCTCTCAAAGATCGACTCAAGACCCATGATAAAATCAGAAGCTGGGAGTTGTCCGGTTCTCCCAACCTCATCTGTGCCTTCTGCAGCGATTGTTCCGATTCCCTTCCTCATCTTTTCTTTGAATGTTCTTTCCCTTCTATGGTTTGGCATGATCTTCAGCATGTTATGAACCTCTCATTCCCCACAAATTTCTGGTCGGATATCATCAATCTTCTCAAGCCAATCTCTAAGGGTAAGAATGTCTGGTCCGTTATCCGAAGACTTGTGCTTGCGGGAGCTATCTACCACATTTGGCAGGAAAGAAATAACCGGATTTTTAAAAATAAGAGAAGAATGTATCATGCTGTTGCCAAGTCTATTATTGATGATGTCCATTGTAGACTGATGAGTCTGTCTATGAAACCTTCCCTTAATGTTATTTTGGCTAAAAGGATCTGGTCCATCCCCTAACGTTGAGAGTTATACTTCTTATGTTCCACTGTGGTCCATTTTTCTCTCCTATCCCATCCTTTCCACTATATATTTCTCTACTTGTTTTGTTTGTTTTTTGCAGGATGTTTGCTTTTTATGTTTCCTGTTATAATTTCTGGTTCCAAAATCTGTTTTGGTTCCTAGTATAGCCTTGTTGTCCAATGGGGCATGTCCCAATAGGTTTTTGTTGTTTCTTAGGTGGGGAGTCCCCAGCCTTCAATTGTATTTATTCTTTTTATTAATAAAATTTGCCTGAGGTACCGTCCTCTTTACCCAAAAAAAGTGTTTTTGCTTCAATAATCATTGATGATTAACATTGTATATGTATGTTTGTTTTATTAAGGGTCAAAGTATTAATCATTGATGATTAACACTGTATATGTATGTTTGTTTGATTAAGGGCCAAAGTATTAATCACTGAAGATTAATACTACATATTTATGTTTTTTTGATTAAGTGTCTAAGTATACATCATTGATGTTGAGCGGTGTTAATCATTGATGATTAACACTGTAACGTCTACTTTCTATTATCATTTGTAATCATCAGTCATATGCATATACATAACATTATAATTTATGAGTTGATTTTATTTTGAATGTGCTTGAACTTGATTTTGCAAGTGTGAATCCAATAATAATGATGATCATGAGTGCCTCCTCTTTCTTCTTTCTTTTGTGTGTGATGGCAGCAACAAGAAAAATCAAAGCAAGAATAATCATCGGGGCCGCAACATTGTTTTAATCTTTATATTATGATTACAATTGTATTAAATTTTTATATTTTTTTGTACTTTATTCATTTTAGTATTTATTGTTACTTGTAATCATTCATGATTAACATAATCATATCAACTATAACTTTTAAAAATTCTCAAAAAGTTCATTTTTATTTATATTTTATTCATTGATGATTACAACAGAATTTTGTATAATCTCTATAAAAATACTGTTAAAAAAAATTAAATCACTAAAATTATAAAAATATTTTTTCCTATTCATTCATGATTGAAACCGTGAAAAAAAAGAACAATGTATTAAAATTTCTAATTTTGACAAAAAAATTGATAAAATTATTTTTTTATCTTCCATTAATAAAATTATAAAAAAATCAATTAATTCCTTTATTTTAGGTAACAGCAATCGTAATCTCTATAATTATGGAAAGTGAATAAATTAATCACATGATTATAGGGATAACATAATTATTTTGAAATTTAAGCTAGACTTGTCCAATGAACTCCAAATTTGAAACACAAGTCTAATATGGCTTAAGATTTCATGGAAAAGAGTCGGAACTGAAATACGACCCCTCGGGGGTACTGTAGCAGAATACGCGTATTTCGAATGAAAACCGTTAAACGAATTTATTAATGGTTATACATTTATTATAACCCGTAGTAGCATCGTATGACACTCTTGTGCTGTAAGTTAGTTGTTATATATATGAATTGAATATAAACGTATATCTTGTAAAAAAAATAGGTGGTGGTTCAAATACGGTGAACCGAGCGAAGGAAAAAGAGGTGCAAACGATTAACTGACCCGAGGTGAGTGTTATGTGGATTTTCGAGTACATAGCTAAATAAATTTTATTTAAAGTATTTTGGAGTCAAATTGGTTTATGACTTCAAGAGTATATTATGGAAAGTATAATTATAATGTGAAAGAAATGGAACCAGAAATACAGTGGCTAACAATGGAATTGGCTCATGATGATAAGTTGCTTTAGTATCCGGATAAAGACCACGGCCTGCTGCGGTAGGGGTGGCAATAAGACACTACTAGGATGGTACCTCCCGTCGCGAAGTAGTTGTCTTACCTTGATAGATGAATTCGTTTCATGCTATTGGGGAAGTAGTTATACGGGTGTGTCTCGTATAAAACCTACGGGTGCGCTCATAGGAATGTACCATCATGAAATAAAGAGTACCTGTGGGTGCGCTCACAGGAAATGTAAAACTGGGAAATTTAAAGGATAATGATATAATTGGTAAATTGTTTCGGGTCTAAACCCATAATGCTCACGAGACATTATGTCTCACGTATTTGTTTTAAATGCTATGTACTCAGGTAAACCGGAAGGGCGTTAGAAGAGTCGGGTGTGGGACCGTAGCGTTTGTTATTGTATAAAGTGTATGATAAACAGGTTTGAACCGTGGTTGTGAAACAAATTCGTGATACCCCGTTTTAATGTAAATACATGGTTTGTTTTCAAACGTTGCAATAAAGTTTGTAAAAAAAAAATTGTGTGAAAAATTGGGGTAACACCCCTTTTCTCAAACCATATTTAATATAAAAATACAGTTTACAAACATATTTTACAACTTGTGACTATGAAACAGCCACTAAATTTTAATTTATTTTACAAACTTAAACTCGAGGGGTATTACAGACTCAATACCAATAACCATAATTTAAACTTACATTGTATCAATAGGTCCCAACTTCAATCTTCGCTCCGTTCACCTAAGTACATAGCATTTCAAAAACATAGTATACGTGAGACATAAAGTCTCGTGAGTAATATGGGTTTAGACCCAAAACATTTCTATTCAAAACTTGAAATATCAAAAGTACATTGCTAAAAACTGATTTATTTCCTAAATCTCAAAATAACTTTTTCTTCTTTACTTTCAAACTATAAAAAGACTTTCTTTTATAAAACTGCTTTCTTTCTCGTGACCAACTGAAACTTATGAATTAAGTTAATTAATTCATTCAACTAGCTCCCCTCGCGGAACAGAACAGATCTGCCCACTCGGTTTGCTCATTCTGTCTCCCCTTCGTGACTTGGAACAAATTCAAGCACAAGGGTATGCTAAGCTAGACAACTACTTCGCGATGGGAGGTACCATCCCAGTAGTGTCTTCTGATCCCCCGATTATGTGGGTGATCCTAGTCCGGACAACTGGCTCATACTTCTTTAATTCTTACTTCATTTCATCTCAAATTGGTCAAAGTGGGACACAATTTGTTAACTATTCTTAATCAAACATTTTATAACTCTTTACCAAAAATACTTTCAAAACTGCTTCTGACACTGAGTTCCTATAAGGAACTTCTTTCAAAATACTTTACAAATCATACTTTAAAAATCTATTTAAAACACTAAGCCCTTGTATAGAGCTTCATTCAAAACCATTTTCCAAACTTTAGTATTTATAAACATTGGAAATCATACTTTTCTGAAAATAGTATTTTTGCTATGTACTATAGAAATCCTCATAAAACTCACCTTGATTCTATTTCGGTTTACTAGGCTTCTCGTACGGCTTTTCCCTTCCCGTGCTCAACAACGTTTGAAGCACCACCTATACAAATCGTATATATAAATACTCAATATAATTAATTCTATAAGGCTAAGGTCTCATATAACATAGCTCTAGGTTATAATAAATGTATAACCATTTATAAACTCGTTTTACGGTTTTCTCCGAAATACGCGTATACTGCTACAGTACCCTCGAGGGGTCGTATTTCAGTTCCGACTCTTTTCCATGAAATCTTTGACTATATTAGACTTGTGTTTCAAATTTGGAGTTCATTGGACAAGTCTAGCTCAAATTCTAAAAATCATGGGCATGAATAGTAATTTTAGCCTCTGCCGCTACAGTGACTTTTCCGCAAGGTCGTATTACGGATTTGACCATTCCCGACATGTTCTTATACCATGTTAAGGTTATGTCTGAAATTTCAGGTCAATCGGACATGTCTAGCTATGGTTTCTAACGTTTGAGTTATTTAAAAATTTTAACATTTTTGGTCCCTGTCTGGCCCCTGACCGAAGGCGCACTGCGCCAGGTGTGGGGCGCACTGCGCCTGGGCGCACCCCGCCCTGGTCCTGGGCGCACTGCGCCTGGCGCCTGGGCAGTGGCCTGATCAGTCGCGATTTGTGCACTGTAGCACGCAGTTTTCACCCATTAAGCACTTATTTCAGTTCTTATTCGTATGGGGTTTGTTCTAGGACTAAAACCCTTGACTAATAACACATTTTAAGCCATTAAAAACACTTCAATAACTCAATTGCAGAAATTTAAGTTCTTGGCTAAACTTGAAAATTCTCAAGAATAGCATCCTACTTTCATGTTTATGAATTAAGTTCTTAACTAATGGCTTATTGGAAGCATTAGCTACTTAACCCACATGACTTTTAACTGCAATTTCAGTTTCTACTCAACCCAATTCAAGAACACCCAAGAACTAGGTTAGAACTTTACCTCTTAGAGCTTGGAATCTTCAATTCCAAAGTTGAATTCTTGATTCCCTTGGCCAAATTGATCTTCTTCTTCTTCTTCCTCTCGTGATCTTGCTGCACACTTCTAGTTCTCTCCCGTGTTCTCTGGATGCTTCTAACTTATGAGAGAATAACTCTCATATTTCATATATATATTTAATGTTTATAATCTAATTACATTTTAGTCCCCAAATCTTCATATTTCTTTCCAAAATGATCCTAAAACCATAAATCTTGCAAGGAATTTCTAATAACTACTAACTTGACATTTTCTTGACATTTTGGTCATTTTTCATGTCAAATGACCAATTTGCCCTTTTTGGTCAAATTTTACTATTCACGCAACAAAACTCCAAATTTCTCATAGTCTTTTATTTCTCATTGTATTAATACATATTATTACACATAATAGTCGTACAACATGACAAATGACCGTTTTACCCTTTTTGACTTTTTCGCGGGTTCTTACAGTCATCCCTCCTGAAGCGGATTCCGTCCTCGGAATCTTTTCGTAATCCGTGAAAAAGACAAAAAGGGTAAAATCGTCTTTTGTCGTATTGTACGACTATTATGTGTAATAATATGTATTAATATATGAGAAATAAAAGTTTATGAGAAATTTGGAGATTTGATGCGTGAATAGTGAAAAATGGCCAAAAAGGGCAAATTGGTCATTTGACATGAAAATGACCAACAATGTCAAGAAATTGTAAAGTTAGAAATTAATGGAACTTTGGTTGCAAGTTATGGTCTTAGGATCATCTTTGTATAAAAATTAGAAACCAAAGGACCAAAAATGTAAATACTTTATAAGTTAATTATATAACTCTAAAATAGAGTTATTTCTTTCATTAAGTGAGAAACTCTCCAGAGAATTCCAGAGAGCACGAGAGGCAGCGGGAAGGAGCAAAGAAGAAGAAGGAAATCAAGGAATTGGCAAGGAACAAGGTTGGAATTAGTGATTCCATAGTTGAAAGAGGTAAGATTTCATCTTCTTTAACCTAGTTCTTGGGTGTTCTTGAATTGGGTTGAGTAGAAACTGAAATTGCGGTTAAAAGTCATGTGGGTTAAGTAGCTAATGCTTCCAATAAGCCATTAGTTAAGAACTTAACTCATAAACATGAAAGTAGGATGATATTCTTGAGAAATTTCAAGTTTAGCCAAGAACTTAAATTTCTGCAATTGAGTTATTGAAGTGTTTTTAATAGCTTAAAACATGTGATTAGTCAAGGGTTTTGGTCCTAGAACAAACCCCATACGATTAAGCACTGAAATAAGTGCTTAATGGGTGAAAACTGCGTGCTACAGTGCACAAATCGCGACTGATCAGTCCACTGCCCAGGCGCCAGGCGCAGTGCGCCCAGGACCAGGGCGGGGTGCGCCCAGGCGCAGTGCGCCTTCAGTCAGGGGCCAGACAGGGACCAAAAATGTTAAAATTTTCAAATAACTCAAACGCTAGAAACCATAGCTAGACATGTCCGATTGACCTGAAATTTCAGACATAACCTTAACATGGTATAAGAATATGTCGGGAATGGTCAAATCCGTAATCCAACCTTGCGGAAAAGTTACTGTAGCGGCAGAGGCTAAAAACACTATTCATGCCCATGATTTTTAGAATTTGAGCTACACTTGTCCAATGAACTTCAAATTTGAAACACAAGTCTAATATATATATATATATATATATATATATATATATATATATATATATATATATATATATATATATATATATATAGGGATGAGTTCAAATCAGATCCTTTAAAAGATTTAGAACTTCTAAGAACTAATCTAAGCCCTTGATTTTTTTAAAATTTGATCAACCGCTAAAATTAAGTAAAGGTATAATGGTAATAGTAGCAAATGGAAACCCTTTAACATCAAAACCTACACAGCACATATGAAAAAAAGATCTATGCTTTTTTCCCTCAAATACTCTCATATATCTTCAAGAGCTCAAGCAAACCCTAACACCACCACCGCCACTTACCGCCGCCGCCACCATCACCACCGCCACTTACTGTCGCCGCCACCACCGCCACTACCTTCTACCGTCGGCTGCCTCCTTCTCCGCCGCTGTCACTACCTCAGATCTGAAAAAACTAGGTGATCTCCACCGTCACCACCAACCTCCGACGACCAGATCTATTCCACAACCATGTCTAAACATCCACCATCGCACCAGATTTGTATCTAGATCTAAATCGCCATCAAAACACTGCCTGCGTTTTTGTTTTTCTCTTTAAAACCACCGGAATATCTCAGATCTAGAGAGAAACCGGCAAATGTAACCACCAACGACCGAAATATACTACATCTAAAACCCTAGCCGTCGTTACTGTCATGAACCACCACCGTCGTTACTGGTGTGAACCACCAACACCGCCGGAATATCTTTATCTTATTGATCTGGTCTGGAAACAAGATGCAGATAAGGTGTTTGATAAAATGTCTCAATAAGATTTGTAAGTTTTTAAGCTATGAATAAGTGTCTGAAATGTTGTATTACGCTGTGAATGAGTGTCTGAAATGTTGTATTTAGTCGTGAATGAGTGTTTGGAACATTGTATTAAATTGCGAATTCTGGTTTTTTTATCCAGATCTGAGTTTTGGAGTGATCTGGTCTGGAAATAATATGCATACAAGGTGTTTGATAAAATGTCTCAATGAGATCTGTAAGTATTTAACTTGTGAATAGGTGTCAATGTTGTATTAAGCTGAATAAGTTATATTTTAAACTGTGAATGTTTTATTTTTCAGGTGTGAATGTTGTATTTTAAGATGTTAATGTTGTACTTTTAAGCTATAAATGTATATTTTTCTGTATTAACTTGTTAAGTTTTTTTAGAGTATATATCTTTTTTGTGTTGTACGTATTAATGTATTAATTTTCGTAGCTGTATTAGCATTAAACTGTGAAATGGTGTACGAAATAATGTATTAAACTGTGAATTACTATATGAATTGATGTATTAAGCTGTAAATGAGTGTGTTGATGGATTTACTAGAGTTTGAAAATGACAATTTTGTCCTACCTTATAAAAAAAATAGGATTTTAACCATTTAAATCAGATCTAGACATTTTTTAAAATGAAAGGCTAAGATTAGTTCCCATGTTTCTCAACTTTTTAATGGTTCTCATTTGAACCTTTCCCTATATCTTTCTCTCTCTCTCTCTCTCTCTCTCTATATATATATATATATATATATATATATATATATATATATATATATATATATATATATATATATATATATATATATATATATATATATATATATATTTACTTCCATCAAATAACGGTTATGTAAACTAGGTACCATTTATGTCATATTGACATAATTCCTATCATATTATGTAAATATAATATCATTCAAATTATAATTACATAAATGGTCCTAAGGCCATATTTTCTAAAAGGAAAATTCTATTTATTTCTATTAAATTCTCTTAATTTATCTTCCTATCAATCTATATAAGGACATGTGGTATCCACTAATTCTTTCTCTTAATCGCATCCCTTATTTTTGATACTTGAATTGATCTAATGATTAAAAAAAGATTAGAAAGATTTATTAAAAAATGTGATCTTAAAAAACCCCTTTAATGTGTGTATGTGAATGTGTTGTGTGGGTTGACTCACACACACATGTCACATCACATAGGATTTTTTTACCGATACCCTTGTTAAAAAGATATAAAAACTTTCTTTCTAAAATATTCCAGAGTGATGGAGTCGTTTGTTAGGTTGCAGGGCCGGCCCAAGCCCAGGGCAAGCTGGGCAACGGCCCAAGGCAGCAAGTTCTTATGGGGCATCAGATTTTAAAATAGTGTTATAGTCATTTGGGCCAAGAACTTGATCTGTCGTACTAGGTCCGACACTCCTGCCGTCCAGTCCATTGTAATAAGGGGCAGCGCTTCTAATTCCAGACCCTAATAAATATTAGGCGGCAAATGTGGCAGCAAATAAATTTCATTGGCATGCTTGCCTTCACTTTTCAGATTTTCCGGTCTTCGAAGTATAACCGCATGCGTATCAATTGAAGGTTGAAGGAGACGAGGCGTCTAAAGAGATGAGGACGAGAAGACGATTCCGATAAGTATCCAGTTAGAGTTTCAAAATGACCAATGTTCAACAAATAAGCAGCCCCACAATCTCTATAAAGCCGGAAAATTCTTGCAAGTTTCGGTCCTCCTCCTCTCTTCCTAAATCCTAATCTCCTCGTCAAATAGAAAATCAGATATGAGATACCCGGTGGCTAACTCGCGGTTGCGGCGTAGAAGATGAAGGGCAACAAGTTGAAAAGCTCAAAATCCCAATCGGTTAGTAACAATTATCGAAACTATAATCGTAAATATTCACATATTAATGAATTATATCTCTCTCACTTTGTTTAACTGTTCTTAATGTATTTACTTTCAATGTTTTCTGTCGAACACTTGTTTCATCTCTATCTGATAACTGTAATTGGAAATTAAACTTGGAATTGTAATCATTTAATATCATTTGCTATTTGTCTATTTTCTAATCAGAGTATGTTTTTTCAAAGTTAAAATGTTGTGATTTGTTTAATTTTATAAATAGTTTTTTTCTAAATGTTACTCCCTCCGTCCCAAAATGATAGTCCAGTTTCTTATTTTCAAAGTCAAAGCTTGTCAAGTTTGACCGTAAATATATTTTTTTGTGCTATATAATA
This sequence comes from Cichorium intybus, assembly GCA_023525715.1. Lineage (NCBI taxonomy): Eukaryota > Viridiplantae > Streptophyta > Magnoliopsida > Asterales > Asteraceae > Cichorium > Cichorium intybus. The sequence continues at coordinate 2,473,794 of JAKNSD010000023.1, forward strand.
TTAGATGAAAACTATACCAATGAAAACACATTTACAACACAAATCCATTCATATATTTTGTATCAAATATTATATAATAACAACGAAAATATTAATGGTCAAAGTTGACAAGCTTTGACTTTGAAAATAAGAAAGTGGACTATCATTTTGGGACGGAGGGAGTATTTGATAATAGTATATGATATTGATATGTGAATATAATTAAATTTTTGTGTAAATATGAGTAAATCCACTTTTTAATCAAAGTACATCACTTATAAATGGTTATAATATTGAAGTAGTAAAAGTTTTAAAAGTAAAATAATTACTCATATTCAAATTTCTACAGTTCAGATTCACATTAAGAATCTAGACGAGCTGTACTTATAAAAAAATTTATTTTTTATATATCAATATGAATGTCTATTTGTAGAGTACAAAAAATTATGAATTTTGGTATATTCGGTTTTATTTTTTGAAAAAAATAATGTCAAAAAATAAAAAAAAACAAAAAAATGAAGTAGGTTTTTTATTATAATCCTCTACATGTGCGTCGACGTAAGAAATTTACGACCTATTTTTTGGACGTTGATGATTTTGATTCCGCGAACGAGATTAGTCCCTTGGTATCATGGATAATTTTAGTCCCTTATTGAACCCAAACACACACACACACACACACACACACACATATATATATATATATATATATATATATATATATATATATATATATATATATATATATATATATATATATATATATATATATATATATAAAAGTTCAATAGATAACCAAAATAAAATAAGGAACCAAGGAACCAATCGTGAGCGTCGGAATTCAAATGATCGACGGTCAGAGATAATGTTGTAATTTTCTTAATTGAACGCACATGTAGCGGATAATTCCAAAAAACTCAATTCGTTTTTTATTTATTTTTTATTTTTAGAGCTTATTTTTTATCGAAATAAAAAATCGAATATATTAAAATTCATAATTTTTTATTCTCTTTCAATAGACATCTATATCAATATAGTAAAAACGAAAAAAAAAATATTCAAAAATCTTGTTCAGATTCACAACACTTAATCAATGTGAATCTGAATTATAACAAGTGTTATAGAAGATTATTCACATGTGAATGATCATTGAAATTATATTTTTCAACAATAATTGATCATTCAATAACAACTCATGTGAATTTAAATAAACTTTTAGATTTGCATCGTGAATTTGACTAAATTCATATTGAATTTAAGTAATTTCATTTATATTCTTTACAATTTCAACATTTTGATAATGTACAATTGAATTAACTAAGATTCACAAATTAATTTACTTAAATTTACACATGAATGATCAAAAATTGTTGAAAAAAATCAGGTTCAATGATCATTTATATGTGAATTAATATGTATTAAACTAGATGCATACTATTTTGAACCTTTTGATCATACACAAATAAATTAATTCAGATCCACAAATGAATTTGCTTAAAATTCACATATGAATGATAAAAAAATTGTTGAAAATCAAGGTACAATTACCATTTATATGTGAATTAACATGTCTAAAACAAGAAGCAGTTAAAATTCGCAATGTGAATATAAACTGTATTAAATTTGTATGGAAGATATTTCACATGTAAATGATCAATGAATTCAATTTTTTCAATAATTGTTAATCATTCAATAACAACTTATGTAATTTAAAAATATTTTTAAATTCAGATGTGAATTCAAGAAAAATCATTAATGTTTTTACTATCTCAATGTTTTAATATCATATACAATTGAATTAACTGAGATTCATAAATGATTTACTTAAAATTCACATGTGATTGGTAAAGAATTATTGAAAAATTTGGATATATTTTTCATTTAGATGTGAATGAATATATCTAAAACAATGTAGTTCAGTTCATTTTAGGTTCACAAGATGAATCTGGACGAACTTGAAGTAAAAAAATAACAAAAAAATTTGTATATCAATATGGATCTCAATATATCTAAAACTAGATGCACACTATTTTTGACCTTTTGATCATACACAAATGAATTAATTTAGATTCATAAATTAATTTGCTTAAAATTCACATGTGAATGATACAAAATTGTTGAAAAAGTCAGGTACAATTACCATTTATATGTGAATTAACATGTATAAAATAAAAAACAGTTAAAATTCACAATGTAAATATAAACTGTAATAAATTTGTATGGAAGATAATTCACATGTAAATAGTCATTGAATTCAATTTTTTCAATAATTGTAAATAATTCAATAACAACTCATGTAAATTTAAAAACATTCTTAGATTTAGATGTGAATTTAAGAAAAATCACTTATATTTTTACTATTTCAACGATTTGATGTCATATACAATTGAATTAACTGAAATTCAAAATAATTTCCTAAAAATTCACATGTGATTGGGAAAAAATAATTGAATAAATTGAATAGAATTGTCATTTATATGTGAAGGAATATATATCTAAAACAATACAGTTCAGTTCAGATTCGCGTGGTGAATCTGGACGAACTTGAAGTATAAAAAACAAAAAAATTTGTATATCAATATGGATGTCTATTTAAAGAGGATGAAAAATTATGAATTTTGGTATTTTTGGTTTTTTTTTTTTGAAAAAAAAATAAGCTTAAAAATTAAAAAAACACCAAAAACGAAGTGGGTTTTTTGCTATAATCCTCTACATTGGCGTCTAACTAGTAAACGTACATCCTTTTTTATGGCCGTAGATCTTTTGCATACCGACCACACGATTGGTTCCTTGGTTCCTTGTTTTAAATTGGTTCTCTATTGAACACAATATATATATATATATATATATATATATATATATATTTCTTGGAATCCCGTCTCTTCTAGTTTTATATGACATTCCCCTCCTATATATTTCTTGGAATCCCGTCTCTTCTAGTTTTATATGACATTCCCCCCCCCCCCCCCCCCCCCCCCCCCAACCTACATTTTTTATGTGGGTTTTTAGATTACATTTGACATTTCACTATAAATAGAAGACGATCTTCTTCACATAGGACGGTACCTGAAGAATGGCGTCTACCAAATTTGCTTTGACCCTCCATCAAACCACCTGTGTTTCCCAGCCGCAACACATCAGTTCCAGGAGTGCACTGGTAAGAATCACTCTGTTCAGCAAGACGCTTAACAAGGTCGTCGGCGAAACAGATGTCTCCGTAAAAGACGATATCACTCAAAGCTGGGCGTGGGATTATTCCACGGACTTCAATATCAAACCCGAGTATTCCGACTGTGTTCTCAAATTCCAGATTTTACTTGTCGGGGACCAGTATTACACACTTCTAGGGTCCGCACGTCTGCATTTTGGCGAACTCCTCCACGGTGACGTCGAAAAAAGCGGTTATCCTGTGAAGACTAAGTGGGGGACGGTGAATGGCGAAGTCGTCATTTCCTTCAAAATCTCGAATTCTCAACAAACGATTGATGACACAGGCAGTGGAGAGGACAAGGTTGCTCCGGGGGAGGAAAAGAATAAGAAAATTGGATTTGTAAAAGGCATTGCCGAGAGAGTTGCTTCAAGTGCTATTGGGACTGCTCTGGCAACGGGCATCTCTTGTGTTTTCACCGGAGCTCAAGGCTAAAGGTTTTCTTTTTTCCAGGCGATGAGTTGTTGTTACATATTTCATAGTAGAATTTATTATGTGTGTTTTTCATTCTATTACCAATAGTATGCATATATGTTGATCTTTGTACGTTTGATTGTATTGCCAATTTTGCCTTTTGATTAATAAATTTAGAGTACTATGCAAAAATTGTCTAACGCTTATCAAAAAGAAAAACAAACATTACGTATGGGTACCGCAAATTGAGGATGTGATGGTTATAGATTCACTTTTGAAATCCCGTGTCTCGCTTCCCTTCCCCTGCATCTTCCCTATCTAGGGTTTTCTTTTATTTGATGGATTGAAAAGAAAATGATCGATTTTAAGTGTCATCTTGTTATATAGAGTTGTTGGGTTGATTACTCCATGGTATACTTTATATCCTTGACGATTCTTATACTAGCTGCTTACATTCATCTTCTTCATGTTTTGATATTTTATGCTTCAGAGTTGTTCCCTTTTGAAATTGAGTACGCGTTTCGTCTTTTAATTTCACTTTATGCAACAAATTGGTATTCATGCATTTTGCTATGTTATTTTTAGAACGATATCAGAATTCCGTGATTTATGCCTCATTAAGTGATCTCTGTATTCATGAACAGGAAAAACGAGCCAATGATTAAAGTGTTTTGGCGAACAAGAACAATCTGAAGAAGGAGCCAACGCTTTTAAAGGTTCATGTTACTAGAACCACCTCTGATTTTACAAATCAGAAGATAAAACTATAAGCGTGAAACAATCTTTGATTTTAGCAGCTCAATAAGTGTTATTTTTTGCATTAACCCTTTTTCAGGTCAATTGCAAGAAATTAACAACGCCTTCATATTGACAGGGTATACAATCATCATCTTATTCGGTGTGACTACATTATAACCTTTTGAATGGTTCTTTTTTCAGTTATCATCCAGTTCCTGGTTTATTTTCTCATGGAAAAGGGGTCGGCTATAGGATTTGGGACCCTGGAGGCAAAAACATACCCTGCAGTTAATCAGGTGAGATTCACACAAGGTGTCATATAGATGAAAGGTTCTTCAAGATTGACTTATAAGAATATTTATTAAATGAAGTTAGTGATAAAATTTTTTATTTTGATCTTATAGACCATGGTGGCTTTTGGTGATTTATGTTTTATGGTTTAAGCATGTTGGTTTGCTAAATTGCGACGACTGTGCAATTGTTGGTGATGATCCTTATTTTCAAGTAAAACCCCTTTCTCCACATTAAATAATTTTCACTTCCTTTTAATTTAAACTTTCGTATTCATTCATTCTTTCTTTTTTCTTGTAAGGCCGAGGAATTAAAAGCAGTGGAGATAATTTCCATGTTGCTGTAAATATCAACCATTCACAAGAGTTTGTAAGAAAAGATCTCAGTGAATGGTTATGTTGGCTTAGGTCACTAATAATTTAAATTAAAGTTTCTCCTTTTTGTCATATATTTCAGCATAAATTACATGTTTGGTCTGCAACTATAACTGATTTTTACAATTTTGGTCCCAAAATGTTCCGTTTCAATTCAGTATACAACATTTTATATTAATCTTATCCATTTGTTTTATGATCTAAGCTTTAAAACTTCAAACGTGCTTGGTTGACTAACTTCATGAGCCATTGTGTTTGTTTTTCTTTTCAAGATAAAGACACCAATTGACTGTAATTTTATGAAATGTTAGAATTCGCTGATGCAAAAGTGCAAAGGATGTCCAGATTCCAATTTGGTTTTTTTAGGTAAAGTAACGTCATTGTGTATAAACTTGGTTTATTTATTCTCATTCTAGAGCTTGATTTCAGAACTCCAAATATGGAATTGTAACCATATGATTGGCTTTTTGTTATGTTATGCTTCATTTGTGTACATGCACGCTCTCGAGCATATCTTATGTCCTCTTATCAATGTTTACTGAGGTCATTGTTTTTTTCGTTCTTTTTTCAGCCTATAACCGGTCGCTTATTTTCAACTTATAGTTCATTTAAGTAGGGGTGACAATTCTCGACACGACCCGAAACATGACACGAACCCAACACGAAAATAAACGGATTTGGGTTGAGTTTTCTGACCCGCCAACCCGTTTATTATATGAATTGGAACACGAAAATAAACGGATTTGGGTTGAGTTTTCTGACCCGTTTAAGTAGGTCGTGTTTGGGTTTGTATGTGGGTTCGTGGGTCAACCCACCAACCCGTATAATATATCACATTTAAAAATAAAAAAGTTTATTATTTTTATTTTTTAAAGTTTTCTATTGATTTGGATTTACGAGTTTACTTTTACCCTTTATGTTTAGGTGTTTGAGTTTTTCTCCAATTACGACTTAGTCTCTTACTCTGTCCGGTGAGCACAACATAGCCGTTTATATGAATTGTGGTCATGTCATTGGATATGTTTATTTGTTAGTACTTAAATTTAGATATGTTTATTTGATATATCTTTGCATAAATGTTTTTAATTTTCCTTTGGATACATTGTCTAGGTATTAGATATGTTAGTAAGTTTTTTTCTTGAATTTTCACTATAAACATCCATGAACCATGAACCTGAATTCGACCCATGAACCCGAATTTGACCCACGAACCCGTATAATTAAATGGGTTACGCGGGTTGAGTCCGGTTTAGACATATACAGCTTAGGGTTGAAGAAGTTGACACGAGTAATTATATGGGTCGTGGCCGGGTTGGAGTCTCTGACCCGCCAACCTGCGACCTGCCAACCCGAACCCGACCCAATTGCCACCCCTACATTTAAGACTACTAGGGATCAATATCTTAGATTTGTGTTGCTTCAAACAAAGTCTTATCGGTAAAGAGTAATTGAGAATATGGATGAGTAAAGAGTAATTGAGAATAGGGTGCGCAAAATCCTAACTGCAAATCAAGGACCAAAACCGGAAAACAGATGTGAAGGAATAATCGATGGTGGTGTTGTTTTTTCTTTTGTAAAAACCGATGATTTGCGGTGTAATACAGTTTTGTATTATATATCACATTGAAAAATTGTATACCAGAACCACATTGCAAAATCACACCATACGATTTTTTGAATATTTAAATAATATATATTACATATTAAATATCTATAAAATATATTATTCTTTTTTATCCAAATACAATTGACTAAAATGAGTCCAAGAAGCGGGATTTTGAAATCAAATTGTAATTACTGGCACTTTTGTTACTGTACACCACGTGTTCAACAAAATGCTATAATGAACGGTATTAATTCATTCTGCATCAAATAATCCTTTCGGTGTGTAAGTTGCGTATTGTAATGGTACCATGTACATGTCATGTGACATGTGATGGTCATGTTTTTTTTTGTATACAACATTTTATATTAATCTTATCCATTTGTTTTATGATCTAAGCTTTAAAACTTCAAACGTGCTTGGTTGACTAACTTCATGAGCCATTGTGTTTGTTTTTCTTTTCAAGATAAAGACACCAATTGACTGTAATTTTATGAAATGTTAGAACTCGCTGATGCAAAAGTGCAAAGGATGTCCAGATTCCAATTTGGTTTTTTTAGGTAAAGTAATTGTGTATAAACTTGGTTTTTTATTCTCATTGTAGAGCTTGATTGCAAAACTCCAAATATGAAATTGTAACTATAGAATTGGCTTTTTGTTATGTTATGCTTCATTTGTGTGCATTCACGCTCTCTAGCATATCTTATGTCCTCTTATCAATGTTTTCTGAGGTCAATGTTTTTTTTCATTCTTTTTCCGGTGGTGTTGTTTTTTATTTTGTAAAAACCGATGATTTGCGGTGTAGTACGATTTTGTATTACATATCACATTGGAAAACTGCATACCAAAACCATGTGATTTTTTGAATATTTAAATAATATATATTACATATTAAATATCTATAAAATATATTATTCTTTTTATGTTCTTTTTATCCAAATACAATTGACTAAATTGAATCCAAGAAGTGGGATTTTATTTTCAACTTAAATACCTAATATAGATGAACATCTGGTTGCAAGACTTACAATATGTTTTTTTTGGCCACACAAAAATTATTTCAAGTCATGTCAAATATGTTTTAGCGATTGTTTTGACATTTTTAGCATTTTAGCATCTAACTAGCCATAAAGTCAGCTTTACATTTGTGCTCGATTTATAATAAATTCATGTGAGATTGGATTGCCTCTTCAAAGCCATAAAGTTTTGCTTCTACAGTAAAATAAGTTAATAGAGACCGGAGATAACATCTTCATGAAGAGAATGCCATCGTCGTTAGACATTTGCTTAGGTAATTCTACTTCTTTGAAAAATCTTCCAGATCTACAGTTGTTCAGTATATACTTGAATGTTATTTACAGTGAGTGGCGGTAGCGAGTTGAACGGAGCCACCACCAGTTCTCATTGTTGGAGATATAACAAGGAAAAATAGGTAAATAGAGAGCAAAAATGGAGTCACTGCTGTGTGTTTTATTGAAGCAAAAATAAGTCTTTAAATAGGCAGAAAATACAACGAACTGAAAAGAAATCTAAGCCTAAAAAGGCTCAACTAATTGACTACTTCTACAAGCAGGTAAACGGCTATGTAGACTTATTCAAAACCAATATTAAAAGAAAAGAAAAACATGAGAATTAATTTTCAACACTCCCCCTTCATTCGAATGTCATTATTCCTAATTGAGCTCTAAACTCTTCATGCTTCAACTTTGGCAGACTCTTTGTGAATAAGTCTGCAACTTGCTCTGTGGTTCGACAACTCTCCAACTGAACTTCTTCTTCTGCAATCAACTCCCTTGTATAGTGATGCTTGATTTGGATATGTTTAGTTCTGCTATGATGCACGGGATTTCTTGCTAGTGAAATCGCCGAGTTATTATCACACTTGATACTTGTAGCTTCCTGCTGAACCTGACCCAAATCTTCGAGAACTCCTCTTAACCAAACTGCTTGACACGCTGATGCACAACTGCCACATACTCCGCCTCCGTTGAAGATAAAGCCACTGTTGCCTGTTTCTTTGAGCTCCAAGATATGGCACCGGTGCCAAGAATGAAGCAATTACCAGATGTACTTCTATTGTCCTCACTAGAACCAGCCCAGTCGCTATTGTTAAATATCAAGATCAAAGAAGATGGAGGCTAGGGTTCTTGAGAGTTCTTGAGAGAAAACATAAACTGTGAATTAAGTTCATTAACCTAATACAAAGAAGGAAAACAAATATATACAAAGGGGCCAAAGGGCTAGTTAAAACTAGTGGGCTAAAAAGGCCCAAACCTAAAAATTCTTTAATAGGCTAACATCCCCTCTCAAAATCACAATGCGACAGCTATAAGCATTGAGAGTTTGTCACACAAAAAACGAAATCGAGAACCAGACAGTGCCTTCGTAAACATATCAGCAATCTGTAGGGTTGAAGGAACATGCGGCAAAGTGATGGTCCCAAGTTGAAGATGATGACGAGTGAAATGGCAATCAATTCCTATATGTTTTGTTCGTTCATGAAAAACCGAATTCTTGGCAATCTGTATTGCACTGTTGTTGTCATAGTGCAAGGGAGTAGGATGTGAAGCGTCAACTCCCATATCAGCAAGAAGCCAACGTAGCCAAACAATCTCACAAGTGGTGACAGCCATAGCTCGATACTCAGCTTCAGTAGAGGACCGAGAGACAACATCTTGTTTCTTACTCTTCTATGAAATCAATGAGTCTCCAAGAAAGATGCAAAAACCAGTGGTGGATTTTCGATCATGAGGATCGCTATCCCAATCAGCATCGCTATAGGCACACAACTTGAGTGAGGACGTGGAAGGAAACACAAGGGTTTGGAATTGAGTGCCCCGAAGATATCTCAAGATACGAAGAACAGCTCCCCAATGAATAGTAGAAGGGGCGGTAACAAACTGACTAACCACATGAACTGCATGAGAGATGTCTGGTCGAGTAACAGTAAGATAAACCAAAATTCCCACAATAGTTCGATATAGGCTTGGATCTGACAAGGGGACACCGTCTGTTGGAGAATACCTGGCATTAGTCCCCAGGGGAGTATCAACTGTCCTGTTGTCAGAGAGTCGAGCACGTTCAAATAGGTCAGAGATATACTTTGTCTGAGATAAAAGATAACCTTTTGAAGATTGTGCAACTTCAATCCCTAAGAAATAACGTAGCAATCCCAAGTCTTTCATAGCAAAGCGGTAAGCGAAATCACGTTTCAAAGATTCTATACCATCATGATCATCACCGGTAATAATCATGTCATCAACATACAAGGATAGAAGAATCCGACTTGCATTCGTGCATCTAACGAATAACGCTGAATCATGATTACTAGGAGTAAAACCGAGAGAAGTAATCACAGTAGAGAATTTCTCAAACCAAGCACGAGGGGCTTGTTTGAGACCATACAAGGCTTTCCTAAGCCGACAAACTTCACTTGGTTTGTGAGCAATCCCTGGAGGAGGAGACATGTAAACTTCCTCATGAAGTTCACCGTTCAAGAATGCATTCTTGACATCCATTTGGAATATCTTCCATTGACGAATAGAGGAAACTGCGATCAGAGTGCGGACAGTAGTCATTTTTGCCACTGGGGCAAAAGTCTCCTCATAATCCATACCATATTGTTGCGAGTATCCTTTTGCAACTAACCTTGCCTTATATCTTTCAATTGAGCCATCAGACTTGGTTTTGATCTTATATACCCAACGACAACCAATCGTTCGTTTTCCATGAGGAAGCTGTACCAGATCCCACGTATGAGTCTGATAAAGAGCTGTAAGCTCTTCCGCCATAGCATTCTGCAAACGAGTATCAGAAACAGCTTCTTTGTAAGACTCCGGTTCAGAAAGCCGATGTATATTTGCAATAAAAGATGCAAATGTTGGCGAATAAGAAGAATATACAAAATTTGGCAGTTTAGTAGTCTTATGAGTACGTACAGGTCTCGATGGTGGTGGATGATTTTCTTGAGCGACAACAGGAGTGGGAGCAGTTGCAGACTGAGCAGGAGGGTTGTCTGGAGCTATGGAAGCATCATCAACTAGGTCACTAGATGTAGTGCCATCACTATCAATGGCAAAAGGATCAATATTTTGAAGTTCTGACCGAGTCATGTTGTGAGACTGTACAGGAATAGCATAGTAAGGAATGTGCTCCAAAAAGGTAACATGTCGAGAGACATACAATTTCTGACTCGCGGGGTCATAACATCGATATCCTTTCTGACCAATACCATATCCCAAGAATACACAAAGGGCCGACTTTGGAGACAACTTGTTTCGTTCTACATGAGGTCGTAAGACAAAGCAGGTGCACCTAAATACCCGTAAAGACGAATAATCAGGTAATTGACCATACAACTTTTCATAAGGAGACATTTCAAAGTTGTGACGAGTAGGGATGCGATTAATCACATAGGCAGCAGTAAGGATAGCTTCTCCCCAAAATACACTAGGAACATCATAAGATAATAACAAAGACCGTGCCGTTCTACAAGATGTTGATGTTTCCGTTCTGCTATACCATTCTGTTGAGGAGTATCAGTACATGATGATTGGTGAACAGTCCCATCAGATGCTAGTAACTGAGTAAAATCATTAGAAGTATATTCCCCTCCTAAATCACACCGGAAGCATTTTATGACAGCAGAGTGTTGGGTCTTCACAAGAGCTCTGAAATTGCTATAAATGACAAAGAAATCTGACCTGTGCTTCATAAGATAAACCCATGTATAACGAGTATAATCATCTATGAACGAAACATAATAAGGCGATTCTCCTTTGGAGGTTATTGGGGAAGGACCCCACACATCATAATGCATAAGATCAAAAGGAGCAAACGAACGAGTGACACTATTATTAAAAGGTAAGGCAGAGAACTTTGCCAGTTTACAACCACAACAATCAAAAATGTCAACATTGTTCAAACGACCTAACACACCAGTAGAGGATAAAAACTGTAAACGTGAAGCTGAAACATGACCCAAACGAGAGTGCCAAAGATAAAAATTTGAAGACGAATGACTTAAACGAAAAGACGACAAATCAACACTAGAGGCCGCAATATCAGAAACTTGGAGCTGCTCCAAAACATAAAGCTCCCCAAGTTTACGGCCGATCCCAGTCACCCTCCGAGACTGTGGGTCCTGTACACAACAAAGAGAATCAGAAAAGAAGACCCAATAACCAGATTTACACAACTGACTGACCGAAACAAGATTCAAAGCAAGTGTGGGAATATAATTGAAATTAGTGAGAGAGATATGGGGGTAACAACAGGACCAATACCCTCAACTGGCATAGGTGTAGCACTAGCTGACATAACAGAAACATGAGGACTAGCTGATAACAAAGAAAAGGATGACAAATGTGGTGACATATGATGAGATGCACCAGAATCCAATATCCATAAGGATGAAGGAATACCTGAAGGACTAGATGCTGATAGACCTGTGTGAGACATAGATGTTGACATGGCAGTAGGATTGGAAGCAATGAACTGGCGAAATTGCTCAAAAACATGTGGATCCAAAGCTGATGGTGGAGTCATATTCAAATCGTTCTCTGTATAAGGTATAGTAGTAGCAGCAGTGAACTGTGGAGGACGAAATGGCGGAAATGATGGACGTTGTTGAAACTGTCCAGGAGGCCTGTCGAACTATGGAGGCTGAAACTGTCCAGATGGTCTTGTTTGGTTTTGATAATTTCCCTTCCCCAACAGCAATGGACATTGAGACTTCCAATGATTTTTCTTTTTACAAAATGCACACTCATCAAATGCAACTTTCGGCTTAAACTGTCCAGATGGTCTTGTTTGGTTTTGAACAGCAAAGACAGTAGGAGTGGCTACTGCCTTAGACCCTTTGTCAGATTGGGACTTGATACGGGTTTCCTCGGCAATCAACTCATGAACAACTGAATCCACTGTGGGAAGAGGGGTATGATGAAGGATTGTCCCATGTAAGCCTTCAAAATCAGACCTTAATGCCATCAAAAACTGGACCAATCTCTACTCTTCCCTTCTGGCAATGTAAGGCTTGAAAGCCTTTAGTTCTGCAGATTCAGTGAGAGTTAATTGATCCCATAAATCAGACATAGAAGCATAAAAATCCTGAATACTTAGACTGTTTTGTTGGAGGGCTCGGATATCAAATTCTAGCTGATACTGTTTTGAAAAATTAGATTGAGTATACAGCCTTTCCAAATGGTCCCAAACTTCTTTTGCTGTGCCATACTTTGCCAACTGGGTGCCAATTGACTGAATGACAGAATTATTAATCCATGTAATAATTTTAGAATTATCAGTCTCCCAAGATTCCAATAAAATAGCAAAATTGGCAGCCTTGTCATCTGTTGGTTTTCCTTTTATACCTGTAACAATTCCCCACATAGCATTGCCCCGTAAAAAATTCTTCATTACATAACTCCAATACGCATAGTTTTTACCATCCAGTTGTGTGCTAATGGACTGAAGAGAGTCATCTCTTGGAGCCATAATATCAATAGACAGTCAAGCAAATATTCCAAAAATATCCTTATGCAGATGAACAACCAACCCAATAATAGCAGCAACAATTAAAAACCCTCAAAATCAAACATCCAACCCAGAAACGAAGCAGAAAAACAACCAAATCGAGCCGAAAATATCAATCGGTACAACCAAACGAAGCAGAAAATCAACCAAATCGAGCCGAAAATATCAATCGGTACAACCAAACGAAGCAGAAAATCAACCAAATCGAGCCGAAAATATCAATCGGTACAACCAAATGAAGCAGAAAATCATACCAAAAGTGACGAAAATTCCGAAAAAAACCCTTAACAACCTAGCTCTGATACCATGTTAAATATCAAGATCAAAGAAGATGGAGGCTAGGGTTCTTGAGAGTTCTTGAGAGAAAACATAAACTGTGAATTAAGTTCATTAACCTAATACAAAGAAGGAAAACAAATATATACAAAGGGGCCAAAGGGCTAGTTAAAACTAGTGGGCTAAAAAGGCCCAAACCTAAAAATCCTTTAATAGGCTAACAGCTATCGGTAAACCCCATAAGCATGAAGTTTTTGGTACTACGAAACCAAATCCCATAGCTTTTGGTACCTTCCAAGTACCGTAGAACCCTTTTTGCTGCTCCAAAGTGTTGTTTAGTTGGTGTGTGCATAAACCGGGATAAGACACCAACTGAGTATGCCACACCAGGACGAGAGTAAGTGAGATAAATCAATCTTCCAACTAGACTTCTATAAACTGTTGCATCTATTAATCTAGTGTCATCTTCCCTTTTTAACTTCTCATCGATATTCATCGGTGTTGTAACAGTGTTACATCCTTGCATGTTAAACTTCTTCAAGGTGTCCTCCACATACTTTCTTTGTGACATGAATATTCCTTCTCGAGCTTGAACTATTTCAAGTCCCAAGAAGTATTGTAACTCTCCCAAATCAGTCATATCAAACATTTGTTTCATAGAAATTTGAAACTCACGTATAAGACCAAGACATGAACTGGTGTAGATCATATCGTCTACATAGAGGCTCACAATCAGTAAGTCATACGTACCTTGCTTCTTCACATAAAGTGTTGGTTCATGAGGGCTTCTTGCAAAACCAATGCTGATAAAGAACTCGTTGATTTTGTTGTACCAAGCACGTGGTGCTTGTTTAAGGCCATAAAGAGCTTTTCTTAAATGTAACACTTTGTTTTTCTCTGTCTCGCTTTCAAAACCGGGTGGTTGGCTTACATACACTTCTTCTTTTAAATCTCCATTTAGGAAGACAGATTTGACGTCAAATGTAACACTTCTTGAAACACTCGAAACTTTCCGATTTGTGCTTCAAAAAATATACCCACGTCGTCCTACTATAATTGTTAGTGTATCCCACATTGGTGCGACACGGTCCTATAAGTGTCAATATATGTTGGAGCCTCCCCTCTCTTCATAAGGGCTCTTTTGGAGAGACAATCTTGGACTCCACATATATTTACATGGTATCAGAGCCGGCGTCCCACACCCCCGTGGCCTAGCATATCCTTGTTTATCCTCATCGAGCCTGCGTCTCTGAGGGGGAGTGTTAGTGTATCCCACATTGGTGCGACACGGTCCTATAAGTGTCAATATATGTTGGAGCCTCCCCTCTCTTCATAAGAGCTCTTTTGGAGAGACAATCTTGGACTCCACATATATTTACAATAATCATCCATAAATAGTAGAAAATACATACTCCCGGACAAAGATTCACATTTCATGGGTCCACACAAATCTGCATGGATGAGCTCCAGTATCGCCTCAGCTCTCTTTGCCTTTTCTACCGGAAATGATTGCTTTGTTTGTTTTCCAACCATGCATCCTTCACACACGTTCTCTAGAGGCTTGACAAGGGTAAGGTTGCTCACCATATGCTTGTTCTTTAGTAGTTGCAGACCATTAATGCTCAAATGACCGTGCCGCTGATGCAATAATTCGTTTTCTGCAAACGATTTGCTGACCATGGAAGTTTCTGTTACACAGGGCTCAAGGGCAAACATGCGATTAGATGACATATGAGCACGAGCTAGGACTTTACGTGACTCACAATACATTTTCCATCATCAAATAGCACCGTGTAGCCAGATTCAATCAGCTGGCCTACACTCAACAAATTGTGAGCCAAAAGCGGAGCAAAGCGAACGTCTTTGATGTACTTTTTCTGGTTCCCAACAGTAATCTCAACTACCCCTTCGCCTTCAATTTGTAATTGTTTGTCATCCCCAATGCGTACATGTGATTTTATAGTTTCATCTAACTCTCTAAATTTCGAACGATCACCGGTCATGTGATTCGAGCAGGCAGGTGCTGTCGAGATACCAAATTTCTTTGCCGTCACCTGTTTTTGTAGTTATCGTTGTAAAAAGAAATAGTTTTATAAGTGTGGGGTCAGTT
Organism: Cichorium intybus; assembly: GCA_023525715.1. Classification (NCBI taxonomy): domain Eukaryota; kingdom Viridiplantae; phylum Streptophyta; class Magnoliopsida; order Asterales; family Asteraceae; genus Cichorium; species Cichorium intybus. The sequence goes on from JAKNSD010000023.1 coordinate 2,489,318, forward strand.
TCCATCATTTCCTCCACTAATCTCCAACGTATACATTTCTAATGTTTCCCACTGAACTTTGAGATCTGTACTTTATTTATGTAAAGTGTAATTCCCTGTATATTTAAGAAAGGGCTCCATAATGAATGAAATACAATGAATTACTCAATAATCTGTTTCTATATCCTTTAACATGGTATCAGAGCAGTGTTGAGATTCTCAACCAACTCATCATCTACCAAAAATGTCAGAAGGTGATAATTCAAATACAGATTTGGCTATACAACTAGCAAATCTGATAAGAAGTTCCCAACCACAAAATCCCAAATTATCTGACAGCCTACAAATCAACCTCAAACTCAATAGCCAAAACTACGCTCTATGGACCCGGATGATTCAGGTCGCCATAGGCGGAAAATCAAAGGCCCTGTTATCCCACTTAATCTCAAATCCTCCTGATCAGAATAATGAAAGATTCGAGCAGTGGGAACAAGACGATCTTGTCATTTTTTCATGGCTAATACAAAACATAGAACCAGTACTTGCAAGCAACCTGACCGAGTACCCCACAGCAAAGTCACTCTGGGATGCCTTAGTGGTCACTTACAGCAGCGAGAAAGATAAGCTACAAACTTTCAATCTCCATGTAAAAGCAAATGAAATTAAACAAAATAGTGCTTCACTTGAAGACTTCTGGATCAATTTACAAGGAATATGGGGAGAAATCGAAAGAATCGATCCAAATCCCATGAAATGTCCAGAAGACATTCAAACTTACACCCGAATCAGGTCTGACCAAAAACTTTTTCAATTTTTAAATGCCATTGATCGGAAATATGATTCTATAAAAAGAGATATACTCCGATGGGATCCGTTACCAACAGCCGAAGCGGCTTACGCTGTTGTCCGAAAAGAAGCGGCTCACCAAAACATTTTGGGAACCGTTTCAAATGAACTGCAAGGTTTAGCAATGGGATTATTTACCTCCGATTCATATGGAGTTGGATTTATCTCAAAAGGTAACCATCCACCGGAATATCTTTCAAAAGATAACAGATTTCCCAAAGAAGATAAAACACACCTAAAGTGTGAGCACTGCGGGATGATGAAACATACCAAGGAGCAATGCTTCAAACTTGTTGGGTACCCCGAGTGGTGGATCGACGGGCACAAAAAGGGCAAAGCTCCCACTGGACAAGATAGAGGGGGAAGAGGTAAAGCTTCCACCGCCGTGGCCAACAGCGGTGCCACCATCGACGGTGACGGTAACTATGTTGGTTTTGCCGGTATAGTAGCGGGAAACCGACCCATATCTCTGACCCACATCGCCAACATCGACTCCGATCCTCATCTCCGCGATCACGAACGACCGCTTCCAACCGAACAAACTCCGCCGCGGTGAACAACATTAACGCCGCTCCGAACGGCGACGGTAGCTTCAGATCCGGCGTAGATGGAAACGGATTCATATCCGGCATAGATGGAAACAGATCCGGCGCAATTGGTACGAATCCACCGAAACAAATGGCCAAGCCGAACGGACCAACCTTCGAAACCAATAGGAGCGCCGGTGACGGGATCTTCAGATCCGATGGGTTTGGAGAAGTAGATACGAGATCGAGAGAGGAGGTAAATCTCACAGACGCAGGTAACAAAAATGAAGAGTTTCCAATTTTTAACACTAAACCTATAAAAATCAATTTTGACCCTAAAAAAAGGGAAATGTCAGAAATTACCCCTGAAGTTTATTCCCTTGTTCCCTATATAGAGAAAGGTTTAAAAATTGCAGAAATGACTCACAAAATGGAGGGAATGCAAATATAATTTTTTCTCGTGATAATATACGAGATAAAACTTGGATACTTGACAACGGGGCCACCGACACCATGACTTATGAAATATCGGATCTTACTTCATTATCCAAACCTCGGAAAGCACAGATACAAACTGCAAATGGCGAAAAAATGGAAGTTAAACAAGGAGGAACATTTGAGTTTTCTCCTATGTTAGAACTCTCTAATTGCCTATATGTCTCGTCTCTGTCTCAAAACTTGTTATCAATAAGTCATGTTACAAAAGAACTAAACTGTTCAGTTCTAATGCATCCAACTTTTTGTATCTTACAGGATATCAAGACGGGGGCGATCATTGGGCGTGGCACTGAGAAACAAGGATTGTATTATGTGGACGAGGTGACTCAAAATGGTACTGTGATGATGGCTCATGGAACCACGAAAAGAGAAGCACGGTTATGGCACAGAAGATTGGGTCATCCCTCTACGGGTTATTTACATACCCTATTTCCTAAGTTATTTCCTTCAAAAAGTTTATCGTTGTGTGAAACATGTGTGTTAGCCAAAAGTCATAGACAAACATTCAAACCAAATAAAACCAGAGTTGATGTTCCTTTCTCATTAATTCATTCCGATGTATGGGGTCCATCGCCAATCATTGGAGGACAAAACCTTCGTTTCTTTGTGTTGTTTATAGATGACTGCACTCGTATGACATGGATTTATTTCTTAAAAAATAAATCTGAAGTTCTTGACAAATTCGTTATGTTTCATACCATGATTCAAACCCAATTTCAAAAAATATCCAGATATTTCGATCTGACAATGGAGGAGAATTCGTTAACACTTCCATGAAACAATTTTTTCAATCAAAAGGAATAATTCATCATACTACATGTCCACATACTCCAGAACAAAATGGTGTTGCTGAGAGAAAAAACCGTTTTTTGTTAGAAATAACCAGGGCTCTTTTGATCGAATCAAAAGTTCCAAAATCATTTTGGCCTGAAGCTCTTGCCACAGCCACATACCTTATAAACCGACTTCCAACCAATACTCTCAAATTTAAAACTCCACTACAAACCCTATCAGGATTTGTAAAAATTCCTTCACTTCTTATGCTAGAACCAAAAATCTTTGGGTGCACTACCTTTGTTCATATACCGATGTCTAATCGAAATAAGCTTGATCCATGTGCTGAAAAATGTGTATTCGTCGGATATGGAGTGAATCAAAAAGGATACAGATCTTATAATCCCAATACTCGTTACATGTTCACCACTATGAACTGTGACTTTCTTGAAACGGAATACTACTATGCCTCCCAACATAGTGGTCAGGGGGGATAGAATGTTCAGACGCACTAAGTTGGTTAGAGTATGTTCAGACAACAACAACAGAAGAATCACACAACATGTCCACACAATATACAAATCCTAACTCTAGTGCCATCCCAGATCAGTCTCCCAACCTGACATCTGAGGTATGTAATACTCAGTCTCCTCATACTCCTGAGTCATCTGAACATGTTGAAATTGTTACACCTGATCATGAAACTGCCACAGAACAAGAAGAACTAATACACGAACAACCAACAGAAAGATATATGTTACCTCCAAGAACTAACAGAGGGATTCCACCAAAGAGATATTCCCCAGAAAAAGAATCTCGAGGTTCTAGATATCCTATGGCAAATATGGCTAAAGGAAACTTTACTCAAGAAGTGAGGGCCTTCAATGTTGCGCTATACTCTGACGAAATTCCAACCACCGTGGAGCAAGCCTTGAAGACGAAGAACTGGAGAAACGCAATGGAAACAGAAATAGAAGCCTTAGTGAAAAATGACACATGGAAAAATGTGTTATTCCAAACGAGAAAAAAACAGTATGATGTCGATGGGTCTTTACAATAAAACATAAGCTTGATGGTACTGTTGAAAGATACAAAGCAAGGTTGGTAGCCAAAGGCTATACCCAAACCTATGGAATTGATTATGCTGAGACCTTTTCCCCAGTTGCAAAGATTGATACTATTAGAGTCCTTTTTTCCATAGCTGCAAATGAAGGATGGCCGCTACATCAATTTGACGTTAAAAATGCGTTTCTACATGGAGAGCTAAAAGAAGAAGTTTATATGGAAGCTCCTCCTGGTTTCACGAAGAATTTTAAACCAGGTGAAGTTTGTCGCCTTAAGAAATCTCTCTACGGATTGAAGCAATCTCCTCGAGCCTGGTTTGGTAGATTCACCTTAGCAATGAAAAGATACGGTTTCAAGCAAAGCAACTCTAATCATACTTTGTTCCTTAAAAGGAAAAATAAAAGTATAACATGTTTTATTATCTATGTTGATGATATGATAATTACAGGAAATGATGAAGAAGAAATGGCAAAACTGAGAAAAAACTTATTCCAAGAATTCGAGATGAAAGATCTAGGCCGGCTTAAGTACTTTCTTGGAATTGAAGTTTTAAGGTCAACACAAGGGATTTTTATCTGCCAGAAGAAATATGTTTTAGACCTATTAGCAGAAACTGGAATGATTGATTGCAAACCTGTAGAAACTCCTATGATAACAAACCAAAAGTTATATATAGACAACAAGGCAAAATCAACAGATAAGGAAAGATACCAACAAATTGTGGGAAAACTGATATATCTCTCACATACCCGCCCAGATATTTCATATGCTGTAGGGGTAGTTAGTCAATTTATGCACCAACCCCATGTCTCTCATATGGAGGCAGTATGGAGAATTATCAGATATCTCAAAGGAACAATAGGACATGGAGTGTTGTTTAAGGCAAACGGGCATCTAAAAACCCAGATCTATACTGATGCAGATTGGGTAGGAGACAAAGGAAATCGAAGATCAACCTCGGGATACTTCACCTTAGTTGGCGGAAATTTAGTCACATGGAGGAGTAAGAAACAAAAAGTGGTATCCCTTTCCAGTGCTGAAGCAGAGTTCAGGGGAATAGCACGAGGAGTCGCAGAAGCCCTATGGATACGAAAACTTCTCACCGAAGTTGGTATCTTCCGTAAAGAAACAAGTAAAATTATGTATGATAATAAAGCTGCTATTCAAATATCAGAAAATCCTGTACAACATGACCGAACAAAACGTGTGGAAGTTGACAGACATTTCATCAAAGAAAAGCTAGAAGCTCGAATCATTGAACTACCATTCGTTCGATCAGAAGACCAGATAGCCGACATTTTGACAAAAGCTGTAAATGGAAAAATTCTTAACAATTGTTTGGTCAAGTTGAATTTTGGGAATCCCACTATTTAACTTGAGGGGGAGTGTTAAAATAAATAGTTTTATAAGTGTGGGGTCAGTTTCCATCATTCCCTCCACTAATCTCCAACGTATACATTTCTAATGTTTCCCACTGAACTTTGAGATCTGTACTTTATTTCTGTAAAGTGTAATTCCCTGTATATTTAAGAAAGGGCTCCATAATGAATGAAATACAATGAATTACTCAATAATCTGTTTCTATATCCTTTAACAATCGCCATGAACAAGAAGTTATCTTCTTCTTGTTCTGCATAGTTTACCTCCGGTTTCAACCATCAATACTCTTCAGAATGCCCATTGTTGTTACAGTACGAACACTTTAACATTTGGTTTCTTCCACGGCCCCTTCCTCGATAGCCTCCTCGGCCTCTTCCTCTAACTTGCTGGTTTGAGGGTACAAAGTCTACTTTGGTTTGAAAGGCCACTTCTTCTTCCTTTACACTTGTTCGGTTGATCCTTGCCTCGTGAGCTTGAAGCGATCCCATAAGTCCATCAAACGAGAGAGTAGAGAGATCTTTAGATTCTTCAATCGCTGCCACTACATGATCGAATTTTGTCGACAAGCTCCGAAGAACTTTAGCAACCACTGTTTCTTCTTGTATCTTCTCTCCGTACGATCTCATCTGTGCTACAACAACCGAAACTTTTGCTAAAAACTCATGTATTGATTCATTACTTCTCATCAGGGCGGTTTCAAACTCACGTCTTAATGACTGCAATTTGACAGTGATTACTTTAGAAGAGCCCTGAAATTCCCTCTTAAGTGTATTCCATGCTTGCTTGGCCGTTGTAGCTGCTGCTATCCTTGGAAAAATCGTCTCGTCTACAGCTTGCTGGATGTAGAAGAGTGCTTTGGCATCCCGCTTCTGATGCTCTTTGTTGCGGGCCTCATCATCTCCATTTTCTTCATAGACTGTTTCGATATAGTCCCAAAGGTCTTGTGATCGAAACAAGTTCTTCATTCTAATGCTCCAAAATTCGTACGAATCTCCTTTAAACATCGGCATTTGTGGTTGAGAAATGTTGACACTCGCTGTGGCAGCCATAGTGGATAGATCTATTCCCAGTTTAGAAAGAACCGGGCTCTGATACCAAAATTGTTGGAGATATAACAAGGAAAAACAGGTAAATAGAGAGCAAAAATGGAGTCACTGCTGTGTGTTTTATTGAAACAAAAATAAGCCTTTAAATAGGCAGAAAATACAACGAACTGAAAAGAAATCTAAACCTAAAAAGGCTAAACTAATTGACTACTTCTACAAGCAGGTAAACGGCTATGTAGACTTACTCAAAACCAACATTAAAAGAAAAGAAAAACATGAGAATTAATTTTCAACACTCAGCAACCTACACAATCATCAGACTTGAATCTATCGCTAAAGCAAGCAATGAAGCAGGAGATGACCAAGAGGAGGAGTAGGAGGACGGTCTGGGAGAGTACCCTTGGGAGATGACGGTGAAGGATTAGGTTTTAGCATAATCAATTGAAGACATAAATCATTGAATTAGGAACTAAACCTGGGGAATCGACTTCTTTGTTATCTTGAGGAGTCGACTTAGGGATTTTTCTTCTTGATTGAAGACGATGATGATTCGTAGATGAGTTTGAGGATTTGCAGTGGACATCCGTTGCAGACTGTTTTGATGTCTCCGACAACAACAACTCACAGACCCTACCTGAACCTAACTGAACAGCAACATGGAACTGCTAGAAACTAGTAACGTGAACCTTTTGACCATCGGAGGAAGGATGACGGATTGTCGCTTGGAGAGAAAGAGAAAGATGAGAGAGAATGTGGGGTTGGTTGAGAGAGAGGAGGTAAAATCGGAAAGAGAAATTGTATTGGTTCCTAGTTTTTGTATCTAACCATTTGAAAAGATGACAAGTGTAAAGTTTAATAAGATTAATAATATTTTAATCCATTTGTCGTCATTTCAAATGATTAGGAATAAAGTTAAGAACAAAAATTAGAAATCAATACAATTTCTCAATCGGAAAAAGAGAGAGAGAAAGAGAGAAAAATGATTTTTTTTTTATTTTCATTATTTACTGAAATATGTAAATGGATAAAAAAAGAAAAAGAATTAAAAGAATAAAATAGACGTAAAATAGACGTTTTAGGGGCAAATAATTTCACAGGCATTAGAGGAAAGATAAATGGCCTTAACGCCACGATTTTCCGTTGGTGTTTGGTGGGTTGGGGGGGTGGGGTGGGGTGGTGGTGGTTTTTTTGAAGATGAACTGGTAAAACATATACGTGTTTCCCTGAGGGGGTTGGTGGTTTTTTGAAGATGAACTGGTTAAACATATACCTAACCTACATATACCATGTTTGTTAATATTTGT
>JAKNSD010000023.1:2496759-2512265 GCA_023525715.1 Cichorium intybus
TAAGTTTTCTAGTTAAATCTAAGCACAAAGACCTTTTCTCCATTCCTTTTAGGGTTTATGTCATAAAATGACAACTAATATTACATAATTTGCTTTTTTAGGTCACTTATATTTTAATTGTATTCAATAGGTCAGTAAACTTTATTCTGTGTTTACATTACACCATTAGAATAAATTTTAACCGGATAAACTGTTACTGAATACTACGTGTTGTCTATTGTAATATTCAATATAGCAGAATGTATGGATTTACTACATTCTGACACTGATATTACATCCACAATGAATCGAATTTGACAGAATTATTCGATTCAATAATGCACTCTAACGGTGTAATGAGAACACAACAAAAAGTTTAGTGACCTATTGAATAAAATTAAAAGATAAGTGACCTAAACAACAAATTATGTATTATTGCTTGTTATTTTATGACATTATCCTTTCTTTTTAATATTATTTTTAGTTTTATAACCTTTATGGTTTGTTTTATTAAGTGGTTCCAAACTCTCACACACACACACACACATACTCTCTCTCTCTCTCTCTCTCTCTTCACGTTCGTCCTTTCTCACCTTCTACTCCTTTATGATTTGTATGCCACTATTACATTTATAAAAGTCTCTGTACTGCTTTATAATTGGTGGTAATCAATTTTAAATGGCCTAAGTGGTCATGTGGTTTTTACTCTTGTTTGAGTTTTTCCATGCTAATATCAAGAGTCCCATATTAGTTGCGTACCCACTATTTATGGGCTAATTGATATTTAGTGAAAGTCCATTTTTTTTCGTCATATGTTCATTCTGTTTGGTAAAATTTTTGTCAAATAAAGCTTAATTCTGCCGTTGTGTTTACTTTTGTGGTAATGTTTTTCTTGCCAAATTGGTAGCGAAGCCGTTAGTTATTGTTATTAGTTAAAAACTTGTTTAAACAATGGACGTTAAAGTAAGTAAAATGATCATTTTGAGTGATTCTAATTATCATATTTGAAAAGGAAAGGTAGAAGACATTCTTTATGTGAAGGATTCCTAGTATCTTGTGATTCCTATTGATAAACCTGAGAATGTATAAAACATATGCAAAGGGGAATATTTAGCATGGTCATGCTATTTAGCATACTTGACGATGAGTTGATTATAATATTTTGAATCATATTAGAAGGGAGACACATGCTCGTACTTTGTTGAAAAATCTTGAGCAATAATATGATTGAACTAAGAATAATAAGTTGTTGTTTTAGCAAACGATGATCTTGAAATCCCATGATGAAACTCCTATTAGTGATAATTTGAATACATGTTAAGGACTTATTAATGAGCTTACAGGGATAAATGTCAAGTTTGAATATGAGACACACATTTTATGGCTCATTGGTACTTTATCGCATTCTTGTAAGACTTTTACATTACAAATAAAATGATATTTAGTAACACATAAAACGTGTCACTAAATACCAAGAAAGTACGACACATGTTTTACTATAAAACATTTCATATTTAGAAATTAGGTCCGATTTGTTTTTCTATTTCATTGGAATATAAAACAATAATAATACAACTAATATAATAAACCGACAACACCACATCATTACTTGAGAGACAAGTTAACTTGTCTATCAACAATATTCTCAATATTGAAAACACAAATGTCTTAAAAAGTTAAGTCAATGAGGTTGAAGAGATCAACATTCCTTTCATAATCATATCTTATCTAAAACATTACACGATCCACACCTTTTTATCTTACGTATTCATGTACAAATTTTTAGGTATAAACCTGAAAGGGGTGTGTGTGTGTCTATATATATATATATATATATATATATATATATATATATATATATATATATATATATATATATATATATATATATATATATATATATATATATAGTCCGTTTCAAGAAAGAACCAATATTTTCCTAGGAACCGTAGGAACTTTTTGACTAAAATTATTTTTTCAAAAAAAAATGACATAATACATCTAGTCGCTTATATTTAAGACTTTTTGTCAAAAAAATTTTGAAAAATAATATGTATACACGAAATGTGCATATATGCATTTTTTTCGCACATGTGTATATGATCACGTTTCGTGCATATGTGCACATTTCGTGTATATATATATATTATATTTTCAATTTTTTTTTAAAAAAGGTCTTAAATATAAGCGATTAGGTGTATTATGTCATTTTTTTTGAAAAACAATTTTCAGTAAAAAAGTTCCTACGGTCCTAGGAAAATATTGGTTCCCATTTGATATTTAGTCTCTATATATATATATATATATATATATATATATATATATATATATATATATATATATATATATATATATATATATATATATATATATATATATACACACACACACACACACACACACACACACACGTGTATGTATGTGTGTGTAAGTGAGATCGATTGCGTTGTCTCGGTCAAAAATAAATCTCAAAACTACTAGATAGTTAGGGTAAGTAAGGGTCGAATCCATGAGGAGTTTGTGGTCAAACTTTGTGTTATAGTAGTCAATGAGAAAAGATTAATACTTGCAATTGTGAAGAAAAAAAACTTTAAAATAAGATTAACTAAAAAGTTGGAAATTGTATGTTGAAATGATCAATAAAACAAGACTCATCAATAAGACAAGGTACTTCCGGTTCAGTGTTGGATGATCAAGACTCATGTGTTCATCTTACTTTAAGTTCCAACTTACTTATGAAAACATAACCAATGTCAATTACTTTGCAACAAATAACTTTGGGCACAAAATATGTTACTCGACTAATTGTCTTACTCCCTAAGTCTACTTGGATTAGGAACAATAAGTGATTTACCAATACCGTGTCTTACACTTACCAGTTACCAAGTTTAGCATTTAAAATCACAAGTTGGAATAATGTATGTTGGTTCAACCGATTGTCTTTGTTCTTTAACTATGTGAACTCGAAACGAGTAGTGAATGCACAATACACTATCGTAATTGCAAAATCAAACACATTCAAGAAACCCAACTTCATATATCATTACTCAAAATCATAACTTACGAACATATGATAACTTAAATTGATTGGAACAAAATTAATAATCAAAACACGTTCATTAAATCATCCTAGACATTCCATAGGTAACCTTAATGGTTTAGCCTTCCATAATAATTGGAAAACAAACAACCTTTATCATAGTGAAAGAATTTGTAGTCAAATCCATAAACAAACTAGAAATCATAAATCAAATGATGTTTGTTGATCAAATAAGCATAGAAAAATGTAATCTTGATGAGAAAGTAATCAAATCTGGAAATCGATGAAGATGATGACAATCCACCGGTTGAATGATCATCACAAGTTGAATGATCATGAATTGGATGATTCTTCGCCTTGAATATGGAATGGAATGGGACAGATTGATGTTAAGAAATAATCCCAAAGGTTTTGAAAGACTTAGTAACACCAAAATGCTCTGAAAGTCGACTATGTGCCAATGCGGAAATCGGCTGTTTAAAATGACTTTAACCGACCTAAGATCGCGACGCTAAAGTCTCAGATAACATCGATATTGTAACAAAAACCCGAAATATACGCGGAAGTTATCTTCACCGCGCACCGGGATTTCATGCCAACAACGTTGTTATGTCTTACCATAGCGTCATTATCCTCTAATAGTCGCGTCGCTAACCTCATCAATTCAACAATTTTCTTTATATTCCGATTTCGTTCCATTTTCAATCCTTTTGCTCAACAATTCATGAATCTTGTAAAATCACAACTTCCAAACATATTGAATATATTTTGTTCATTTTATATCAAATAATTCTAAAAAACAACCTGATATCCCCCAAAATATATTTATTAATAACGCGATATCAGTGAGTGTGTGTGTGTGCATGTGTGTGTGCGTGTGTGTGTGTCTGTATATATATATATATATATATATATATATATATATATATATATATATATATATATATATATATATATATATATATATATATATATATATATATGGGTAAGGTTGAATTTGGTCACTTAACTTTGTTTAAGTTTTAAAAGGCACTTAACTTTTTATTTATTCCTTAATGCTCACTAAGACCGACAATAACCAATCATAGTGACCATTTTAGAATTAAATAAAGAGCTAGGAGACCTTGTATAGATATATGATAAATATCGTCTTATAACATAGGTATTCCCGGGGAAGCTAATTACTCCTTATCTGTTCCATGTTTACATATGAAGTTTTTGCACTCTAATAGTGTTTAAATGGAAAAAGTCAACCTTTGACATAAATTTACATCTATCACGTAACCAATTAATTAAGATCTTAACAACTTAAGGGCTTGGTAAACTTATTTTATAATCTAGATAACTAGAAAGTCCTTTGAGGATAATGGATGTCGTTTGAGGTCTAATGGATCAGCCAAGAAAAAGTTTTAAATTCCATTTCTAACAGTTGATTACACGACCTATGATTACATTGACCCTAATCCTTCATTAAACACATTCAAAGACTGTAACGCCCGGTTTCTCATACAAAGTACACCCAAAAATTTTCAAACAATAATACATCAAAATGGGCATACTTGTACTCAAACCAAGGATCAAGATGTTATCAACATGAATATTTACACAAAAGGTCCTTACAATTTCAACCAGGAATTACAAATAAATCTAATTCAACTAAAGGACAAAGCTCTAAACATGTCCGTCTCTTTTTATCACATTCCTTCCCCTATCACAGCTATAGATACCTGCAAAACAACATACAACTCAAGTGTAAGCTTATAAAAAACTTAGTGAGTAATCAATCACACTCTACAAATCTCTCTCAATAAATATCTTCATCATTCTCTTTTGCTAATCTCATTAGCTGAATATCCACCTTCTCTTAACTCTGAAATCTACAAACATATTAGCTTTACAAACACCAGCTAATATTTACTAACATTAACTCAATAAAATACCACAATCAGTACTGCTCGTAACTCGGCCACATTCTCACATATGTTCATTTTTAACAACCAACTTATACTTAATCATAGCAATTCTCGTACCTGTAACAATTAAACTCAGGGACTCTTTAAGTCAACCAATTTATCACATACTCTACTCTTATACTCAATATAGATTGCAACTCATTCTTGTCATCCACAGATAACATAATCACTCCAACTCTATTCCAGCTCAATAGCCCTCATGGCTATACAATTAGACTCAAAACTCTTTAATGTGATTACACAAACATCTACTTAGTTTATACAATAAATATGTATGTTCAACTCAATTGTTGTTATTCACAGATAACAATTTACTCCATAATTAGATTACAACAATAACAACCTAACACATATATATTTATAAACTCGGTTTACCACAAGGTAAAATTCTACTCAAATACATAAAAAGTACTCACCTGATAACGACTTAGTATTTGGAACCCTCGAATTACACGTATCGGGCTCCTGTTTACTAGACTTGGTTATTTCACCATAGTCTAAATCAATCCTCCAATATCCACAATCAACTCAATTACATCTATCTCAAAGATATATATAAATCAAAAGAGGAAACAAAAGAGTATAAACGGTAATATCAACTCAATATTTACCGAGAACCCCAAATTCACGGTTCTACTAATTCAACCGTAGAAACTCGACAATATTCTCACAAATAACTCTAAAGGCATCCACTAACAATCTACTAACAACATATATATCAATATATAGCTAAAACATGAAAATGAAAGTTAGGGTTTCAAAACCCCAAAATCAAGAAATCACTCACCTCGACAAATTAGGAAGCAAGAACACGTTTACGGGTTTAGATCCACACTTCTACATGTTTCCCCACGAACCTCTAGGCTTGATTTCGCTCAAAATCGCCATTTGGAGCTCTGAATATCGAAATGGGTCTATTTTTCCCGAAAAGTGCATTTTCTGCACTTTATATAGTGCTGTCAGGCCTACACGACCCGTGTAGACTCACACGCCCCGTGTCGGGCTGTTCTACACGACCCGTGTAGACTCACACGCCCCGTGTAGGTCTGTTTTGGCTTTCAGACTCCTTTTGAACACTCTACACGACCCGTGTAGAGGTACACGACCCGTGTGACTCTGGAAGGCTTACTGTTTGGTTTCTAAAGGTTTTCTACACGACCCATGTGACCATACACGACCCGTGTAGCTCTGTTTTGGCATTTTTCAAGTCCAAACTTCTCCCAAATGGGTTTTTAATCACCCAAACTCATACAACAAGCTAACTAATCTTAATCACACCAAGATTAACTCGAAATCTCTATAATTTAAAAACACGGTATTACAAAGACCTCGATAGATGTAATAATACTTAACAGTTCATTTTACTTCGTAGAAACATCTTTATCCATCCATATTGATTGAAATGACTTAATACTTAAAATCTTAATTAACTTGTTAATAGTCATAAAAATCACTTTGTTAAAAGTCATAATAGATCACTTGAACTTCAAAATGAGTTGTAACTTTTAAATAAAAATGACCATAATCAAACTTGAATTTAATGGACATTGTGAATTGGATTAACTTCAACAATAGTTACACCTCAACTCCTAGAACCTAAAATATAATTACAATAAATGCTATGTATAAGATTTTTAATTTCAAAATAAGCATATCTTAATTTCATCATTATGAAATGTCAAATATTAAGGCCAATTCTATCTATCCTAAGCAAGTAAGGATGAGAAGCTAGGATTAGTTCCTATAGTCATGCTAATAGTCCACTTCAATTTACCACTTGATGTTATGATTTAAGTCTAAGAAGTTATCTAAGTACCTAGTTCTCTTACTTTCTTAATCCAAAATGAGCACTAAAGTTGAAGTCTAAGAACTAGAAATAATACTTAGTTGATTTAAACGAAACTGTAATACCCCTCACTTGTTAATCAAAAGGTACTCATTTAATAAAGGTTTAAGTTTCAAAAGAGCTAATGTTGCGTAAAGAAGGTCTTAAAGTCTATTACAAATTCAAGTCCAACAAAATGGTTACAATTAATACATATAACGGTTAAGTAAAGTAAAAGTAACTACAACCCAAAATGTCTTCTAAAGTTCCTTGTTAAGACAAGCTTCATTCTTTAAACTACCTAATATAAATAGATTCCAACATACATGTTTTAGGCTTGAAATGGCTTATGCGTATATCTAGGGTCAACTCTTTAAGGGTAGAGGATGAGAGCGATCATCCAATCCTAAAGTCAAAGCCCAAAAAGAACTTCAAACCATTTTGAAATTTTAGTTGACTTATACATTCAAAGCTTCAATAATAATTAAGAAAATAAATCAAAGTTCATTAGTGGGCTAAGGATTTCAAAAGATATCAAATAAGTAACATAAAACCAAAGTATGAAATACAAATGCAACTACTACTAATCCCTAGATCAATCTCAAAGTCTAACTCACCAAGTGGCTATTGGTCAGTTCCTCTTCCATTATTCCTTTTACCTTTGTTGGTACTTTGTGGAAATTCTTTTTGTCCAATTCCAAAACCTGTTTTAGGGAGCCACCTTATGAACCACATAAAGGGCAGCTAGTCTCTATTTTGAAAGTGATGATTACCTAAAAATCTAATAATTGCAGAAGGTTTATCGTGCTATATATAATGAATGGCTCCTAAAGTCTCCTATCTTAAATGAATGCATAAGTAGGATGCTCTAAAATAGTTGAAATCAACTCAAGTTCCCCTTTTTCTCTTCAAATTAATATTTCATGAATGTATAAATACATATATTATTCACATAGCACATACCCCATGACACACACACACACACACACACACACACACACACACATATATATATATATATATATATATATATATATATATATATATATATATATATAGTTAGGATCAAATATGGATCATAAATATTGTGTGATCGTGTGACGAACTTTAGCCCATTAGATGAAAAGAATGAATGGTTAAGATGGTAATAGCATGATCGTAATTAAATTAAAAAAAATACTTATTTTTAATTAAATTAAATCAAAAAGGGTATATTGGATATTTTGTTGAAAAATATATGGAAATTTCGGATTTTCTAGGATATATAAACCAAATTTCAGGGAATTTTTGAATTTAAAATTTAAAATTTAAAATTAACATTTTTGAAAATCCATATTTGATTTCGATTTCTTGGAGATTAATTTGAATTCTTTTCATGGATAAAATTCGAGTTCCATTATTACCATTTTCATTCTTGAAGAATTAGACATGAATTTGAACTCTTTTCAATGATAAAATTCAAGTTCAATTATTAGCATTTTCCTTCTCGAAAAGTTATACATGAATTACAAGTGCAAAACTGATATTCTTCAAGAATAATTCTTAAAGAATAAGAAAAAACACAACATTCTATACTATATAACATTCTTTAGTAAATCACAATATTATATCCAAAATTCTTGAAGAATATACATAACATTCTTGAAGAATGTGTGAAGCAGAAAATATATCAGAATGTCTGCAGATATTCTTAAAGAATATGTACATATGACTGTAAAGAAAACCGAACACCAATCTATAATTCTGCTTCTTCATACTAACTGCATCTGGCTTCTTATCGTTCTCCCCTGCATAATACAAAATAACATCCATAAAAGCGAGATTCATCTATATTAGCCAAAAGCAAAAAAAAAAAATGTATGTCCTCAAAATAAATCTAAAATCAACAAAATAAATAATGAATCAACATACCTTGCTTTGTATTGTTTTGGGTACCAAATTGAGTGAATTGAAAACGTCATAAACAACAAAACCTAAAAACCAAGATTCCAAATAATTCTTATCCAATCGTAATCTCAAAAAAGAAGTCGGATTATGAATTTCAAGCGCACATCAAAACAGCAATGGAACTTCGATTAGTTCACTTGATTTCAACTTTTTTTTTCAAGTTTGTATTTTTTTCATGGAATCTTTGGAGATAAGTAATCGCTCGCCATCTTTTTTTATTTAGCATCCATAGAATTTATCAGAATATGAAGTTTATTTACGTTTGGAAGTTGAAGAAAAGAAAAATATTAGAAAATCAGAGGATTTAATTGAACAACTATTTAATAGTATGTTCGACTAGTACAAAAATATGGTTTTGGGAAAGATCGATTTGCAGAAGTGGATTTGAGTCCAAGAAAGAAATACAAAGACATGAACTATAGCATAGTTAATAAAAGGAAATTACAAAAACCTTACTAGATCATAAAATCGATGCTATTCCAGAATAAAGAAGCACACATTCCACACATTCCTGGAACTTGAAATAAAACAATGATGGTCAGTGATGGCGTAACGTCAAAATGCTTATTTGAATGGGAGATTTTTATGCACAATTTGAGAAGGAGTCATCTAATTGTTGCTGGCAGCTAGAGGCGGCGGTGGGCCTTTGATATCGCCGGAAAGAGAGAGAGAGATGGAGGATACGCTAATTAGGGGTGGTGCGTATTTGAAGAAGGAGCCGGATTTTAGGGTTCTTTCCAATATTATAGGGTTTGTTACCATATTGATCGGATTGTAATTAATGAATTAAATAATCAGGAAAATTGAATTGTCGAAAATGCTCTTTAAAATTGATTGGCTGATATTGTCTTACACATTCACACAATATTTGGTCTCCACATATGTATATATATATATATATATATATATATATATATATATATATATATATATATATATATATATATATATATATATATATATATATATATATATATATATGAAACAATTTAAAATCACCAAAATATATGATAAGTAAATGTAATATTAGGTATAAACTCACCTCAACTTGCAATAGGTGCATTACTTCACTTCAAGTGTTGAATACTTTACTAGAGGTCACTTATAATTAAAGTTGAACTTGATAATTAACTAAGTGATTATTTACTAATCCAACTCTTTATGATAAGTAGTGTTTTGAATCACATTTTATTTCATAAACGAGTTCCTTAAATCAATAGATGAATAATTGAAGTGGTTCGAGATCAAATAGATCAACAGAGCAAAGGTTATAGTATTTTCAATTTGTTAGTGAAAAAAACATAGCTCGCGTTTTTCACCACTTAAGAAACATGGTCGTACTTTATATTCTAGCAAAAAATTAAAAAATGAACATTAAACTTAATCCAAACCATTCCAAAACCAATTTTAATAATCATGTATGATTAAATAAGGTTCAAACTCTACTCTAACACTAAATAACATCATTAAGAAAGCATTAGATCAATGATTTACAAACTAGAATTGAGAATCCAATGGATTTGGGTTCCAAAACTTGATCAACATTGACTAGAAATCCAACTCACTTTCAAGCAAGCTCTAATGTTCAAATGATGATTTAATACTCTAAAATAATATGTTAAATGATGATTCAAACTTGAATTATGATATGAATTGAATTTCCTACTAATTAGAAGACAATTCAAATCAAGTAAGAATTAAAACTCCAACGGAGCTCCAAATGTAAATGCATGAGTTCAAAATCACAAGATGGAGTTGGAAGCTTCATGACTTGAACCCATGACTAGAATGAGAAAATAAATCTATGATTCAAGTTGAATCATCATTCAAAATCAGAATCTAATAGATGAATACATCCTCTTCCTCATCTAGGGTTTGAAAACCCACTAAACCTTTATTATCTAAAATTCCAAGTTGTTAATGATAGATTATAGTTAGGGTTGCATTCCGAAAATAGAATCTTCAATGAAACAAAAATACTAACACAAAATCATTATAATAGCTTGGATGAGTAACTCTTACTAAACTAGAAGTTGAATTGGGGAAAGTAAATGAGAGATTGACATATTACTTATGTTCTCTTGAGGTTTTCAATAGTAATCATCAATTAATCTTCACTCAAGCTTCTAGATCAACTAAGTTACTAAAAAACTGTTTTCTAAGTCCCTTCCAAGCTCACCCTCAAGAAATAAAGGAGAAGGAAAAAGAAGTTTAACTAAGAAGTTTTCCACTTTGATTGTTTTACTCTCTCTAGTTCCAGTTGTCAATTTAAACAATTATTTTCCTTTTCTGGTAATTAATAGTTAGATGTTAAACTTCCATTTATTTGTATTTAATTCATATTTATGTTTTTATCTAGTTTTCCAGAATTTATTTTTACCGGAAAAGAAAAATAATTGTTTAAATTGGTTGTTCTTCATGTTCTTCGCATTCAACAAAATCATGTCCGAGTAACAATGCTTGATCGCTATTGACGAAATCATCATAGCATAAGTTTTATGTCGTTGAATATTATTACTTTGTTTAACCCAAAAATTGATTACAATTATCTTATTCATGCAAAGTTCTTATTTAATTGTTTAAATTCAATATTCACGTAGGTTCATCGTAAGAGATTTTTTTTAGCAAAATCAAGGTTCGTTACCCTAATTTAGGAGCTAAGACGGACCATATGCGTTAAACATGTTGTGCCCAAAGTGCGGTCACACAAGTATTGAAATGATGACTATGTCTATGTAGCCTCTGTTACATGTTAGAAAAGATAATAACTTGAAAAAGCCAATTAGTTGAAATACTAGAGAGTGATCATTTTATCTTTATGTATCCTTGCACATATGACTTTATATGCATTTTTAGGTTTTAGTAATAATTTTCTGCAATGTTTTTCATCATCAGTCAAGAAGTTTGTTTGCTAACCATACAATATTCATGGATTCAAGTCTGCTTATCCTATCTGCTTTAGATTTAAGGGATTATTTTTTACGAGTTAATGAAACTCGATCAAATTTTAGGTTCGTTGTTAGGGAGCTATTGTGCTTAATGTCACACCCCCAAACCGTAATGGCGGAATCGTTCGAGGGTGGATGACTTCATGAACAATATCATAACAAAGTTGAACAATAGTGAAATCCAAGCATACAACCATCATTTAATCAATTGCAAATGTTACAAAAGGTTACTTGTTTCATGTTTCAAATACAATTGATATGATATAAAAAATAGACAAAAATGACGTCGTAACGTCCCATCTTGTAGCGCTTGAACTTACTTTATCAATTTTCTGAGAATACAAGTAGTTGAAAAAGTGTCAACAATTAAGTTGGTGAGTTCATAAGATTTTTGTATAAGAAATGTCCTTTATTTGTAAACGATAGTGTTGAAAACCAAGAAAATCCAATATTTTCTCATAAAAATGTCCAAGTCTTTAAATCCCAAAGACTAAAATGTAATATGTAAACTGTAGTGTACTTTCTTTGAAATGTGTGTTTCCACGTAAACAATTTATAAAAATATTAAGTTGATTATTTTCCCATGTGAGATACCATATAACCATACTGTGACTAGTTGGCCTGCTGCGACGTTCTTCAGGCGTCGGAATGTTAGACATTTGGACACCTCAGACCTGCCGGTCAAGCTGTAGCTAGCAGCTCAGGTGCGGGGTTGTCAAGCCCCGTATAGATCTATACTTAAATATCACGCTCTCTTACCGAGACTCTGGTTATAAAAGTTCAGGACTTATAGTAGGTACTTATAAAAGTACTGTGAAGATTCATCTCACAAAAATGTATGTATTCCAATCAACTTGTTTACGTACGATTTGTATATAAAAACTCTTGTAATTATCCATTATCATTTTTCCCATGATAATATAGTAATGTATAATTATATATTTTTATATAATTATTTTTGTCATGTTCAAACGTCATAATAACCTTGTGTTCATAAACTATTCAAATAATAGTCTATTTTTAGTAATTGCGTCGTAATAACCTTATTTTTACGAACAATAGCGAAATAACTTGTTCAAAAGATTATAAATATTATCCTTTGGGGTAATTCTCACAAAAATGGTGTAATAAATTGATTATAACCATTTTGCTAACAAATAGTGCCTTTATTTATAAAAACGTAGTTTTTACTAGTTTTCGTTTTTATAACGTTTTTATACAAGATCTAGTGTTCTTGTATACTTTATTTGTAGTTTTGTAACTTTTACACAACTTAATATGTCAAAGTATTCATAATACATGGATCTACTCATATTTCATGCCAAATCATATTTATAACATTTTTGTTCAAGATCTAACATTTTTACATACTTTAATTATAGTCTAGTAACTTTTATACAAACATATTATGTATCATTATGAACATCTTACATAGATCTATCCATACTTCATGTCAAAGGTATTTTTACCCAAATACTAACTTTATGAACTTGTGTAAAAACATCATATATAGCATTTAAACATATATAACTTGAATAAAACAACATTTATAGTAAAGGAACTTGTATTCTCCCCCAAAAAGGTTTGAAAACATGAAAATGAGGGGTATGAACTCACATTGAGTGGTTGATCTTAAGGTTTCTTGGAAGAAGATTGAAGATTTTGGTTCTAAGACCCGGAGGACTCTTGGATAAAGCTATTATCCAATGGATTTTCGTGAGTATGTGTGTGTAAAAGAGTAAATGAAAGTATTTAGAACTTAAATCACTAGATGATCATATCTTACCAAGGATACTTGCAAGATCTTTGAAGATGATGAAGTTTGGAGCTCAAAGACCCTTGGAGAAAACTAATATCCAATGGATATGGATGGATGTTAGTGTGTGTAAAAGGTGTAAACTTGTGTTATGTTGTTTAAAATCAAAAGATATGTGAAGCTTACCTCTTAAACTTGTGAAATGAGCTTGAAAATGGAACTTGAAAATGGAGATGGTGATATGGGTTTGGAGCCGTGAGCAAGGAGGGAGAAGAGAGAAATGGGATTGGTGAAATGTGCTAGTTCCAAATGATGATATGTTTGGTTCTTGGAAGTATAAGCTTTGATTTTTCTAATTATAAAATTATAGCCTTTTAAGGCCTAATATTATAAAACTAAAAAGAAAGATTTTGGTGTGATGGCATGTCCCCCATGGGGCTGCCGATTTGGGGAGGGGGTGGGGTGGGGTTGGTTAGTTTTTATAAAAATAGCAATGTACTTATAAAAATGTGTGATTTTTATAAAATAGTATGACGTTTTAGTGAAATTTCGTGAGATTTTGACGAAACGAAGTTCTAAATAATTATTTTGTATAAAAACATTGTCAAACATTTATTTTGATTGAATTATAACTCGATGGGTGTCGGAATACGCGTTTAAGCGCAGTATTCTTCCGATTTCGCGATTTTTGACGTTTTACCGTAAATTGCATTTAGCTTTGGAATTAAATACTAGATACTATTACGTCACTTATCATATGAATTTTTATTTCATATTTGATGTTTAAGGCACCTCATTTTGTATTTTGAGTCCAAACCCTGTGTACATTTATCCGTTCACAGCGGTTTAATCGTCATAACTTTCACATACGAACACCGTTTTCGACGTTATATATATCCACAGTTTCGTATTTACGAGTAGATCGTTTTATGAATATTATTATTCTCAAAATAATAATTGTACGATTATCGAATTTTTACGCTACAGTAGTTTGCTGTTCGCATTTTCGACTTTTTAATTGATAATTGTTTGATTTAGCATACGTAATACTATAATGTTAATAATTCATTGTAAAAGTCATGGAGAATAAATTTTCAACATATAGATTGACGTACGCTTCGTTTGACTATAGTTGACTTTTGTTGACCAAAATTTACAATTGTCACACTTAACAAGCGAGTTTTTCTTTCAATTATTTTTGTCTTATCAATAAAATCCAACAGTCCAAAATCTGTTCATGTTATCTTTGTATTCATGATTTATTTTTTTCAACGAACTACTATGACTACTACTACGTGATTTCTTTTAGTTTTACAAATTATCCATAGAGAAAATAAAGACAGCCAGAAAGATCAATAGATTTCTTGGTTGGCAACTCAAAACTCACCATACTAATAACTTCTTCCATCATAACCATTATAAAAACTTGTTACTTAAACTAAAAACCATTAAAAATACATTACCATCTCATCCTTCATATGTTGGTTGAAGTGGGTTTCTTTGCAACACAATTACTGAATATTTTCCTCATGTACTTGTTTATCATTTGGAGGATTGATTTAGTGAACATGACATATCGATGCATCGTTGTAATGTGAGGTAAAATTGTGTAATATGATGTAAATGTAAATTAATTTTCTAATTATGCTATTACACATCGGCCGTGTCGGGCGTGCAAGAATACCCAAATGAGCTTTTAGGATGCCAAAAGCTCGTTCCATATCCTTTTCATGCATCTATGACGTTTTCTTCGAATTAATACGAAAATGTTTTCACAAACGTGGCCCTAGTTGAGCATATCTTATCAGGAAGATGATACCCACGGTTATATTGTACCCCATTAAACTAAATTAATGGACTTTGGGTGCCTTACAATGTATTTGTTCATTGTATAATGACGATCCATAAAGGAAGTTGACTTTGTTTCGGATGTGCCTTTTGTGTATTGACCTCACGAAGTAACTGTGTAATTCCCAAGACCGTTGTGTACAATCAATGCTACCTAGTTTTCCGATAAATCCATGTTTGGCTTTGCATG
>JAKNSD010000023.1:2514788-2524718 GCA_023525715.1 Cichorium intybus
ATTTCAGTCTATAAAATGCTCCGATTTTCCTACAGATCCCAGATCTACACTTGATTGAATGTTTAATTTGAATATCTGATCCAATTTCATGCTTTGTCTGTTCAAATATCTTCATTAGTATATATGTTCATTGATGAACATATGTTCATTAGTGAACATATGTTCATTGATGAACATATGTTCATTGATGAACATATGAATATCTGATCCAATTTCATGCTTCGTTGTTCATATATCTTCATTAGTATATATGTTCATTAGTGAACATATGTTCATTGATGAACATATGAGATATCAACGTATTGCAAAATCAAGATTCACGTATTTCCATATGTTCGTTGAAAATTTTTAGAACATATAGTCTTCTTTTTAATTGATTGCGTATCACTTGTTTTTAGGTATAATATCATTTAATTTGTTATGTGCAGTTACGAGAATGTATATATGAACATTACTGGGCGCACCTTTAATTCTGTATCTTGTGGATATGGATGTTAATTGGACTATCATATCCTTTATCATCAAAACTAGATCAACAGTGAAAAATATGGTTTTGCAGTTAGGCATATTTTGGTTCTGCATTGAACCCATATATATATATATATATATATATATATATATATATATATATATATATATATATATATATATATATATATATATATATATATATATATATATATATATATATATATATACTGGTTGTGTACCCGTGCAATGCGGCTGAACACAAATTGTTGGGGGAGCATCACGCGGTTCGGTCTAATATTTTTGCTAAAATGAACCAAAAATCGTAGAGGTTGGTTTTTGGTTTCTTAAATCAGCATCATATGTTTTTTCACTATGATCCGTTTTCGGATGTTTCATATGGTTCATTTTTTTCGTTTCATTTTGGTTTAAAAACCGAAATAGTTATATGTTAGATTTTTTTTTTTGTTATTTTTAAATTGAAGAGTATATACACAGTTTACATGCATGCTAAATTCTAAGGCGATACAAACTGTTATTGTATATTGAGAATGAAACATATGCATTATATCAATTCTAAAACATTAACTTATTAGGGGTGTTATAAGTTTACATACATGCTACGTTCTACCGTTTACTGTGTCATATCATTGAGTTAAAGTGAATAATAGGTGTGATCGAATGTAATAAGACAGTAGATCTTACTTTGGATTAGATGTCGTTAAGATCGACACCAAAAATGGAAAGAAAAGATAGATCATTCTAATAGAACCGATATCAGATGGATAAAGCCAAGTGTCATAGATAAATTCTACCAAAAAATAGTTTCTTTATGCGCGTAATTTGTTTTTCGAAATATATCATATTCCAAATAACACACAACCCATAGTCTTAAAATATATTTAACAACAAAAGTAAACTTTTACATTCAGTTAAAATTAAAGATACATTATTTTGCTTTAATCGCATATATACATTCACCATGTTAAACAATACAACAAAAATCCTTAATCGCATATGACATACACACATATCTAGTGAGCTTAACAAATAATTTTTTTTATTGTAGGTTAATATATCTGATGAATCAAAATACATATGCTTTCTATTTATTGACCACGTTCATACAAATTATATGTTTCGTAAAACTCAATGTCTCTATTTGTGAGAGAACCTTAAGCATTTGGATAATCATTGCCGAATAAGATTCAAAAATATGCCCGTCACCAAAATAGAATTAATGCATTCCTAGTAACTTTTGAGCAAATAATAAACATGTAATTTGAAAGTGAAACTTTTAGGGTGCGTTTAGTTGCGGAAAACTGCTCTGTTTTCCGGAAAAATTTTCCAAGAAAAATGAGAATTTGGAAAACGCGTTTAGTTCATCAATTTTTCCAAAGTTTTCCAAGAAAATCAAAATTTTTCATTTTTCCAAAATTACAAAGAATTTGGAAAATTTTGGAAAACCCAAAATTATTGTTTTCTAAATTTTTCTATTTCCAAAATTTTTCTAAAACATTCAAAAACAAACACACACACTCATTTTCACCTACACCTCACAATTACACATACACCCACCCTACCCTCTACCCACCGCACCCACCCACCATCCCCACTCCACCCTACCCACCACCACCACCCCCACCCACCTCCACCTACCACCACACACCCCCACACCCACCACCCACCCCACCCAATCCTCACCCACCATCACCCACCCACCCAACCCTCACCCACCCCCACCTACCTCCACCCCACCCCACACCCACCACTACCCACCCCCATCCACCCACCCACCTCCACACACCACCACCCCCACCCACCCCCGCCCACCCACCACCACCTACCCCCGCCCACCCACACACCCCCACCCCCACCCCCACCCCCACCTCCACCTACCCCCACCCCTACCCCAACCCACCACCATCCACCCCACCCACCCACCCACTTCCACCATCACCACCCACCCCCACCCCACCCACACCCACCTCCACCTACCCCACCCACCACCACCCACCCCCACCTCACTCCGCCTCCACCTACCCCCACCTACTACCACCCACCCCCACCTCACTCCACCTAACATTTTTTGCTTTGAAGATTGAACTGCATCAAAAATTCTGAAATTTAGTTATCAACTGAATCCCATATCGATGATGAAAATCATATATTGATAAAAAAAACACAAGAAATTCATAAATTTAATAATAAAACAACGTTTAAAGTACATTCCAAATCCAAGTGTATGTAATACCAATGAACAACTATTTACCTTAACTCCAATAACTCCAATATTTCTACAGCTCTCTGTTTAACAAACAAATAATCAGAAAGAGTGTATTAGTTCTTTGTACTTAATTATACATATATAGATCGATAAATAGGAACTTTTTAACTTTCAAGAGAAAGAACTTACATACAATTCCAATGCTTCCAGAGTTACAATTATCATAATTATAATCTCAACCAGCATAATCAAATGATTTATGACCTTTATAATGACAAATCCATAGTAGACATAAAAGAACACATGCATATTGAAACAGACATGGTGGGTATGATATTGTATCAACTACGGTGAAGAATAAGTTTGTACAAGACTTTCAAATTAAGATTTCTAAAAGCTATTTTGAAATCATATTTAGAAGCACGAGAGTGAATCCTTCTGAAAATATACTATAAAAAAATCTGAAAATCAATCCTCAAGATATTAAGAACATATTAGATGTACATGTTGGAATCAACAATAATAAAAAACTGTGTAAGCTTTACCAATGTAAGTAGAAGAGACATCAATAGACCTTTCAATACGGATGAATTCACTGTTGCTTGATTCTGTTAGAAACAAAATTAAAATCAATGTTAAGTTAATCATTATAAAGATTTTAATGTGTAAAAAAGATAATCAAATGAAAGTGTCACAAACCTGAAGCTCTTCGGGAGTGTTTTCTTCCGGTGTAACCAAGCAACCGACATTTTACATGCACAAAAATCAACAATATTACAAAATTCATTTTTATGTAAATGAAGAAACTCATTAGTTGAAATCTGACTTTTTGTTATGCCTCCATCAAAATATTGACATAAAACCCTCAATTGAATACCTAGAATAATCAAGAATTAAAAAGGGAGAATAACAACAAACTAACAATTTGATGGATCGGAGATCGAAGAAGAAAAAAAGAATTGTGAAGCGTGTTTAATAGTGGTGAAGGTCCTACACACAGACAATAAGAGGAAATCATTAACCCAAAAGCGACAGGATGTATTATACCTTTGTGATAAAACGCGGTAGGTGGTGGTTGTCTGTCGTGGTGAACAACGAAGGGAAGCAGAGTAGGGTTGTGGCGGTGGTCTGGTGGGTGCGTCGGTTGCGGTGGCTGGCAGTGGTGGCGCCTGGTCGCCGAGATTATGGTCCTTAGGCTAAAGGATGTGTATGACAACCATGACAACCCAAGACACCCGCCACGTCAGTGCCATGTCACCAGGACTCCCAAGGAAGTAAACCAATGTATACGAAAGAAATAACAACATACACTGACTTATTTGTAGATTACACCACCCTACTTTCATCTTTTGTTATTAATCTATTTTCATTCCAAATTTCCAAGGAAGTAAAACAATGTATTTTTATTTTTTTCTTATTAACACATTTTACATTGAAACTCTTCTCACTTATAACATTGTACTTTTAAACTTCTCCTTACTAATACATTATACTTTGACTAATAGTCCTATTTTTTATCATTTTCCTTATTAACACATTATAAGTTATACAGAGATTTAATAGAAAAACGTTAATCTTTTTTGGAAACCATGATAAAACATTTTGTGGTTTTTTAGTAAAAACAATCATTCAACCTTTTGTTATGCAGAAATATACATTAAAAAATTTACATTCTAATCATATTCCATAATATAGCAGTTTGTAATTATATTTTCATTACTAATAATTTTTTAATAAATGACAAATTAACTGAGATACAGTTTTATTTTTTTATTTTTTATCGTTTTTTGTTTTCCCACTACATCGCACGCGGATGCATTTTCTAGTTTACATATAAAAATCGGACTAAAAAAATTTCAAATAGGTGTTTGGAATATGTGTCTATCATGTGTCTATCATGACGGAGTGACCCACTATAAATCCATTCCATGTTAAAGAAAATACATTTTTTCAAATAAACGAGCGGGTAGCCCGTGCTTTGCACGGGGCGATGGGGGGATGTTTTTTTTTCTTCTACACTGATTGTTTCGCTGGCGCAAGCTAGTTTCAAAGATATATAGCTAATATAATATGTTATCATATTCATAGATGGGTCATACATTGGGAAAATTGATACGTAGGTATCGTCGATGACCTAGCAACGTTTTTACAGGACAGCATAGACTAAAAGATAAGATCTTCCATACGTGAAACTAACATATAGCAAAACATTCTCCAAAACCTGCAATTTCCCCTGCAGCTTCTCCTTCTTTTTTGAACATTTCTAATGATTCATTGCAGCAACATGTACTTCATATTGTTTCTTTCTTGTTCTAAAAGTGAGGTGATGAAATAGCATTAAAAGTATGCACAAACTTGAGCAGGTACTCTGTAGCTTAGATCTAGCCTCATCTGATAAAAAAATTATTACCAATAGAGAATCAAATACACGTAAGTTAGTTATTCTAACCTTACTCGGTCCTTAACTATCTGGCATGAGGAAAACACGTGATCCTGAGATTCCTCCATGCTTCTAAAATCTAAACTTTCTTTTTTAAGCACTTCACATATTGTCCAGATTAATGCACCTAAAAGATTCCAAACGCGTTGGAAAACGGCCAAAGTGAGTGAGAACTGAGAACGGTATATTTTTTGTATGGTGCAGCATGCGTGAAACTATCTGTTCGCTCTTTATCCACTCCGAACCACTGTGCTGCCTCTTTTTCTCTATTTATTGTATCATTGGTATATAATATAGTTTCTTCGTAATTATACAATAATTTTTTAATTATTATTTTTTGTCCTTCCAAAGATGATTTTTCAAATATGATGGGCTATTGGTCACCATATGATGGGCTATTGGTCACCATCTCTACCGAACTAAAATCCTTTGTAGCAACTTCCGTGGTCTTGGATCTAACTGTCAAGTCATTCTCTAGTGACAAAACAAATCTACACAAAAACACATGTATTGTAATTATTTATATTAATACAAAAATAGACATCTTTTTTAAAAAAATGGACACTATTAGACAATGTGAAAAGATGATACCTAGACACTGGAGGGCAATAATGGTGGCGTAAGGTGTCAATTTCCCACAAAGAAATACCTGAAAAAATTTCATCATTAATGTTTAAATGCATGAAATAGCAATGTACTTTTGGTTGTTTGTTTATCATAGCATGTTACTTTCATTTCTTCCTATTAGAGGGTTCTATTTTCAATTTTTTTTAAAAGCATTGTAATTTGAAAATTGGTATGTAATATAAGAAAGATGAAAGAAGGATGCTGTGATATATAAATTGATGAAAGTACATTGGTACTGCTTGCATTTAGTTTTTATTAAAATGAAACTTACTCATGGCATTGGTTTTGAGAAGATCAGTTTCGTCGTTAAAATGATTGATTCCTGATTTGGTGTTGGATTCATCATTGACTGTTTCATTATCATCATCATCCTGCAAAAAATTTAAGAAACTATCTTGTAATAAAAGTCGTAATTCATTCGTGTATAAAAAAGAAGAGTGTTATAATAAAATAAAATAAAAAAACCTTGTCTCTGTACCTTTTGCTTCAACCTCAAGGGCGATTTGCCAATTAGCACTATACATCACATGATTTTGCTTCAATATCATTCATATTATATGCAATATAGAAGCATACCTCTGTGTTTGCTCCTACTATAGCAGGTCTTAACAACTTGAAGACTCTGCAAATAGTTATTTTCCCAAAAAAAAAAAACTCACAAAACATGATGATTTCTTGAATTACAATACCCATCGAGCAGTGGGTAGAATCATTTGCAGACGACTTAGATACATTATGGGTTTTTAAGTAACAGGGTGGCCTTATAAAACTTTGGCAAAAATCCATGTTTTGCAAGTATAATATTTTTTGATATTTTTTCAAACATGATGGTTGTTTTCCATGTATCATGCCAAGTACAACAGTTATAGAAGTAATTTCTTATATAACAAACGATGCTTACTCTGCAACACCAAATATTTCTTTCACTATCAAGGAGCCGTCTCTTCCACAAAACTCGGGGAGCTGATACATAATTAAGTAGTTTAGTAGAAATTTTTAACTGATAATGAACTACCTAAAATGCCCTTCAATAAAACAAAACCACAACAAAATGAATTCAAGTTAGCCTTCCCGTTGGTGGACCCAGTGCCGATGGTCGCTGGTGGTGGATAGGAGGTACGCCTGATTCATGGTAAAACGAAACGCTCAGTGGCGATTCCAGGAGCGCCGATCGAGTAAAAGAGAGAGGATATGGTGACGACGATTAGGTAATCGGAGCAAGACACCTGAGATACAGAGAGACGGTGATGGAGATTGAGTGAAGATAGAAGCTGTGAATGGAGATGATAAAGTTGAAGCGCTGGGAGGGGGGATGAGAAGTCGGATCCACAAAGATCCGACAACAATGAAAACGGATCCACAAATATCCGCGTGCCAAAAAAAAAACGTTACACCGGATATACAAAATCACGGGAATTAAATATATACGTGAAAGGGTTCAAAAACTCTCAGGGACACCACCAAGTGAGTTTTTTGCTAAATCATTAGAAATAAAAATACAATTTAAGGGTTATTAAAATGTAAAAATGGCTTAAAAATTGAAGACATTTAAAAGAAGGTGACATGCCTGCATTAATCTCAGTGAGTGAAGTCCATGATCCAATCAATTTGTCAGATAACACTGTCAGCTTGTTGCCCTAATTCCAAAAATGATTTATACCCAAAAATAACCGTTGAATAAACAATAAGTCAATAATAATGAAGAAATAAGAAATAAGAAAGTGATGCATACCTCTATATCTAACTTCAACATTTTTGAACAATTGCTTAAATCTTCTAGCAAGCTAATGAGGGAATTATTTGCTGCCTACAATGAACCAATAGGAAATCAACAATAGTAAATAAAAGGGTTAACATTGTTTTTGGGAAAGGACTTGTAAAAAAATGATTCAGGGTCAAACTTATTAGAATCGTTTGGACCGAATCCATAAAAAAATTTACAACTTGGACCAAATTTTTAAAAATGAAAGTTGGACACCATTTCATAATTGGTTACCCTTTGATGTACTAAAATGTGTTTGTTGGTCATTTAAAGACAAATGAGATAGTTTCTTTCATAAAGACACTGTTAACCCTCCCTGAATAAAATTATAATTTATAAGTGCAAGTAGCAAACGTAATGGATTATTAGGCCACACCTTTAGGTCTGATAGATCTTTGCAGTTTCCAAGGGAGCAAGGAAGCTCTTTAAGTTGGTTGTTTGAACAATCAAACCTATAAAAAAAATGTGTTAATGAAAAAATTCAGCTATACAACATACATTACTTCTATTCAATGAAATTAATAAGATAAAAGGGTCAAGATCTCTAGACTCTAATTAACTCTCTATAAGGGAACTTACTTGATCAGAGAAGTTGCTGATCCAATTTCTTCAGGTATCTCATGTAGCAAATTAGAAGACACATCTAATGCCTTGAGTGATTTGAGTCTGTAGATGAATGAAAAACAGATAATTATAATTTATAAATTTATAATCAAGAAAGAAAGGAAAACAATTTAGATCATGAAGGTTTTTAAAGTTTCTAGATGGAAGGTGGGAAAGCTTGTTGTAGCTAATATTTAGCACAGACAACATAGTAAGTTTCTTATGTCTTCCTTTAGTAATTCAATCTCATTATGAGCTAATATAAGCTTTTGTAACTCCACTGCCTGCAATAGTGAAAGTAGTAAGTACATGTTTCTGTTTTTGCTTAATGGAATTAATACAGACAGATGAAGAATGTATGAAAGAAGGTGTGTTACATACCTCCCACCAGTTTTCACCTTCACCAACTGCATCCAAACTTTTGTATGCCTCATCGGGCACTTCTCTGATACAGAATATATAAAATATCAAGAGAGCACAACAAAACACTAACATGACAGTGGATTATCAGGTTTCAGTATAAGAAATAGCTCTTCAGGGACCAAATAAACAAACAGGGTTCTAGAGAAAAGAAGGAACATCAATTTTAAAATACGCAAGGACCTTTGCATTTTACCAGAACTGATATTTACATGACTCGAAGATTACGAAGGTACATTTTCACAAACTGATGACATCACCGATTCAGTTGCCATTAGAAGTAATAAGAAATTGCAAAGTAGTCCCGGCGGATGTGATAAAGATGATCGAGAATTTGATAGATCTTAATGAGGCGGTTTTCAAAATGCGGATTCATACGGTTAAATTAAATTGGGCCTTTTAAACAAAGACCTTAAACTGAAGGGACAATCATATCAATGAATTATATTAATACAAAGGAAATTGAGATCGAAAGACTGATTACTTGAGAGAGCGATTTGACAGATTGAGAGAGCCAGACGCTCTGGCGGCTTTTAGTATTCGCTCCATTGATCTATTTCTCTAGATCACTTCGCTGCCGAGTGAGACGATCAGATTAAAACCACAAAAATATACTCATCGGATAGCCCTTATGGAAAGAGAAATCGATTTTAGGGTAGAAATCGAACTTACCGTAGCCTAAAGAACTGCTTATCATGCCTCTGCAAAGAATCCGCAAAGCCAAGAGCCGGCGGCGACGATACTAAAGAAGCAACGGGCGGGAAATCGAGGAGGTGACGGTGGGGAGAACTCCTTATGATGCCTTTGAAAACAGTCGGCAGATGCCAGCGGTGGTGGCGGTGCTTCCTTAAAACCCAAAAATTGAAGATGGTGAAGCGGTGGGGCGGTATTTGACGCAAATGCAGCAACAGACCCAACAAAGTACAAACGTTTACAACAATAAGCAATGCATAAATGGAAAGCAATTTATGCAAGGTGCAAGAGCACAAACCAAACAAAAAAACTAAGTGGGCAAACTAACCTTCAGACAGCGAAACGAACTGGCCTACATGCAAAGAAGAAGAAGAAGCTGCGCAGATGAGAAAACCCACGACCGACGGAATTTCACCAGAGAGATGCGGGAAGAAAAACAACAACGAAGAAAAGAAAACTAATCGGCAAAGATGAAAGCAAAAAGGCTCCTTAAAAGCACGTGTCAAGAGAAAAAAAGTGAAGATGGATAAAACCCGAATACCCGCGCGTTGACCCAAATTGGAAAACCAAAAAAAAAAAAGTGACAAAATTGATATAAGTAAAGCCGGTAACATTATGTAATATGGACAAAAGTGACGGATTTTAAATTAAAGAATAATGTTCAAAACGTTATATCATCCTTTTTGCCTA